>JAPTMW010000028.1:24592918-24606806 GCA_029822955.1 Ostorhinchus angustatus
GGGTCTGATACAAGTGGGTGGGTCTGATACAAGTGGGTGGGTCTGATACTGGTGGAGCAGCTCCACCCTTTTGTTCTGCAGCGAGCACCCTCTCAAAATTTTCGGCGCGCACGCAGCACGTACACTATCTCACCTCCTCCTGGGGCTAAGCCACCCCTGTCTCTCAAACCTAGTAACGTCCATGGTTTAACTTATACCTCAGTTATAATAATCCAAATGTTCACACAGGGGAAATCCTCTTCTTCCTCACTGGCTTCATCCTCTTTCCTATCCTTCTTTCCTCACTCTCCTAAATCTTCAGATGATCTCTCTCTTTAAACTTTCCAAACTCTAGGATCCAAACTATCCAAATCCATCCAAACTCTGCACTGACTGCAACTCTCAAACAAAAACCCACATTTGAAATGGAGCCTGATGGTTTATATTACTGTCAAACCTCTGAAACACTTCCTGAGGCAGTCACATGGTACAGCCAGGCAGCGAGGCTTCGGACGTCATCATTTTCAGCTCTTCCCCTAAATGAAGCCAGCCTCGATACACACTTTGCGGAACCCCCCGTTACTCCACACACACTTCGAAGCCTCGGCACATCTGCTAACATCATCACCTTTTCAGTCCTCGCGCTGCTTGAACATGCTCCGGTTCTTTAGTAAAGTTAAATATTAATATTCTTTTTTCTTCCATGTCTCCTGTTCCAGTGGATGTAAATTCGGGGTGTGTGAGCTGCACTAACGTCCAGGAGCAAAGTTCTACCCAACATCCCATTCAGGTGAGTGCACGTGACTTTGTGCTCGTGTGTGAAATGTGTCTTATTGTAATGTGATGCTGCTAGTGTGGTTGGTTATCAGGGTGAAAATAAAAGCAGAAAGAGAGAGGATTTGCAGTTAATCAAGTGATCCTTTATTGTGCACAAGTGAAAACTGGTCCAAACAGAGCTCCGCCCTCTGTCTGGAAGTTCCCCACAGAACATTGGGTGTTCTTGTAATGAAACTTTACAGGAAACTGACGTATTTCACCCATTTATGGTCTGATTCAGACCCAGAGCAATGATTGGTCTGATACGTGTGTGTGTGTCCTTTTTTTTTTTTTTTTTTTTAGATACGTTAGAAACAGGATGTGTGCTAGCTTGTATCTGGGGTGAATGAAACTTGTGGTCAGAAAAAGGAAGTGCTCTAAGGAGTTTTATCAAAAGTGCAGGGGTGAGACAGTTACAGAGAAATAACAGTTAGCGAAGTCACAGAGAGTTCCTGACATTTAAGAGAAATGATATTTGAGCATTAACGAATGTTTGACTAATATTATATGATCATAATAAGTGTGAGCTGTAACACCTGCAAACGATAACTTTATGGCAAAGTCAAATAACTCTGTAAGTTGGAAACCAAGTCTACTCATAGCATTATTACAAAACAAAGGCCATAAAGGCAACTGACACACACACACACACACACACACACACACACACACACACACACAGATATAAAAAATCCCTCCCCAACCAGCTCAGGGCTTTTCTCTCTCTTTTTTCTCTCTTTTCTGTCTGTTGCTGTGTGATCATGATTCTTGTCAGTGAAAGTGTCATGGTAAATATACTGCCCTAGTATTTAAAATAGGCCAGCACTATCGCTGATGGTGGCTGATGAGGGGAGGGGGGGGATTGTAGAGGGATGTTGACATTGGTTTATTGACATACCTTCGTTGGTTTACAGTAAAAATGAACTGCTCCTCACATGATTTAGACCTCATCATGCTCCAGTAAACTGCCGCTGAATCTGTGTTCGACTGTTTGATCCAAAAGGAGATTGGATAAGTTTAAGTTCTCATCAATATTTCAGCATGTTGGAAATACATACAGTATGTCCGTTTTGTTGTCAGATTTTTTTCGCCATTCTGCTGTCATCTTGCCAATGTTTTTGGCGTGTGGTTCATGTGGTGACAATTTTTGATGTTTAAAAGCAAAAACAAAGTTTGCCCGAAGTGATATAGTGAACAAAACTGAAAAAAACAAACAAACCCAAAAACGACACAACCAGCAGACAAATCATTTTAAAATGTATGCATGAAATTAACTTTACAGCTGTACTTGCATATATTTTATTACAGTGTCATTTAAGTCCAATGAACAAACAGTTAGGACTCGGAGAGTGACAGGAGGCTGAGGTTTGCAGTTATGAGCTGGAAATACACAGAGAGAGATTGTTTGCTCAGTCTGTGTTTGAGGGGGAAGGGCGTTGAAGGTCATAGGTCACAAATGAAACAAATTAAGGGTGAGCCGTGGTCCCCAGGGGAGACATTAGCCGGCTACAGAGATGGGATCCAGATGGGGGACCATGGGAGGGTTATACAGGGGGTCCCAGGACTCTCTTTCGCTCTCTCTCTCTCTCTTCCTGTCTTTCTTTTTTCTTTTTGCCTGTCACACCGTTTAAAGTTCCCAAAAAGAGAAGCATCTGTGGGATGTCCCATGTCTGTACCAGAGGCGTCAAGGTAGCCAGCATGCCCTTCTCTCCATGGCTCTCACCGAGTCAGCTTGTCTGCCCCTCGAGCGAAACATCCAGTCTGTCAGCAAGCTTATCCCGACTTACCTCATAGTTTTTATTTATCCATTTCACATTGCGTTTTTATGCCGTTCCCCTCTGATGTGGTGATAAGTACCTCTACAGTTTATCGCTTTGGGCTATATTGGGTGGGTTTATGGTGGGTTCAAACCTGCTACTTATACCCTATAGAAGCATTCTCAAACAGGAAACATAGCCTGAGAGGCTGAACCTTTGCCCCCTCCACTCTCTTTATTTTTATTTTGGAGAACCAGCAAAGTGGTAGAAGCTTTGCACAGCCTGGGAAAATGATTTCGAGGGAAAGAAAGAGGAGAATGGGAGAGATTAAAGTAAATGGGAATAGAGTGAGAGCAGAGGGAAGAACGATGCAGGCAAAATGGAAACGGGCTGACAGGTGGCACGCAGCTTTTTAACCACAGAGGAAGTTGTGATGCTGGCGTGGCGTCACTCCTGTTTTCACAGGGTGGAAAGCCTAATTGTTCCTTTAAAAACCACTCACAAATATGCATGCACACGCCATATGCACTCACATGCAAAGCCATGTCACATGTGGCATACTGCCAGGGTAGCTCATTTGTGTGCCCCTGAAAATAGACCCACCCAGACTGGTAATGGTCCAGATGTCCTGCTAGAACCCTTGCCATCCTGTCCATCAGCCCTCTGGATGAACTGTGACCCCCTACCAGGGTTCTTACAACCTCTTCTCTGTTCATTTCTCTCAGGGCAGCATCTGGCCAGGACTCTGCCAAACGTTTATTTATCTAGTCTGAGATTAAATATTTATTAGGAATAATTTGCACACATTGCTGGATAGGGAGAGGTGGTTCGCTGCTGTTTGGGAAAAGTGGATCTGGACCACTGCAGCTTCCAAAGCCTCAGGACTTTGGGAGCACAATAATCTTGATTTGTAGAGCCAAGCCTGGCAAGACCAGCAGGCATGCCTCTGAGATGGCTAAAGCCAGGTCTGCTTTACTCTGTGTCACACTGTTCCAGTAACACTCTCTCACTTTGACTTTTTCTCACTCTAAAGTAGTAATTATGTTGACTGCATGCAGGCTTTAATGCCTATGCCATTAGCTGGCTATATTTTTATCCCCTACTATTTACCCCAACAAGAAAGGCACACACAGACTACATCAAACTTTATGGACAATTACATGCCTTAGAGATTATTCTTAGTATAACTAGGTGCAGGAGCACTGGTTTAGTAGCTCCTTAAGTAACATACCCACCACGTAAGCCATTTTAAAGAGGAATATTTACCTGTTACTATGATTTAAAAGAAGAGTCTGAGAAATTAAGGTAACAGTCGGTCCAACTGCATTTTTGTTATTGACACTTTGATTCTTCAAGCTATGGATTACTGTACCTTTGAAATATAAGGTGTATATAAACAAATCCACCTTTGAATATCTAAAAATCTAATTTTACTGAGCATCTTGTCCCCTTTATTAATGTTACTTTCAGCTGTTTCATTAGAACGACATAACTGCTCCATCTTTACTTAGGATATTTAGGGTACTGTATAACTCCTACATACATATTGTTTAGTTTAAGGTTGACTTGTCATATGACAAATATTTGCTTGTGTGTTTAAAGGATGGCTTTTGCGGGAGGTGCGGGGGAACTGGATCAAGCAGCGCCGGTATTGGTTTGTGCTGACCCAGGACTCCCTAGACTACTACACTGGACCAGAGAAAGGAGCCCGCAGACTGGGCACACTCGTCCTCACCAACCTCTGCTCTGTCATCTGGCCAGACAAACAGACGTACAAAGAGACGGGTGAGCATGACCCACCCACATGTATGCATATACAGGCTGACGCAAAGCTAACCTACAGTCAGGTACAGTATACTAACCCATTATCTGTGTAGAGTCCAGTAAGATGTGTGTTATTCCCCAATGCAAAAAACAATTAGACATTTTAAGGTATTCCCAGGAAATGGCCACGGGGTTTATATGTATATGATTCTTGTGGTCTACTTTCTTTTCTTACAAATGCTGGTAATTCTGAGTAAGTTTGGGAAACCCCAGCTGTGCCTCATCCAAAACATGGCTTAAAGTTGGTCTAGAAACCACATATTTGAGTAATCGGCGGGGGCATCTCACTTCCCTAACTGGAATTAAAGAAACAAAGGAGAATGAGCAGGAAAATCTTTTGATGTCCTGCTAGAGACACAGACATGACTTGTTCTTTTTGAGTCTCAGTATTACTCAAACATGTCGCCCTCAGTCTGCGTCTGTCTGTCCATCAATAGAAGGGATTATATCTTGCGGACTTTACCAAACCTCTTAAATCATCCAATTCCTTGTACAAACCCAAACATAGTTCTTGCTAACTCAATATTCCAGGGGACTTTTCTTGACAGAAGTGCACTTTCAACAGTGGTTTTGTCACACCATTGGCGCTCCATTGGCTCTTTCATTACTGAATAGCTTTGTGTTCCTCCTAGGCCCCTGAGCAATGTGACACATCAGAGATGCATGAAATATATACTTCCTCTGTGTATTTTTGATTCTTACCATGAAGTATTAGTTCCTCTTAAGGGCATTGATTTGATCTTTTACGGGTTTTATCCATGCCATCTTTGGCCTTTTACTGGAGGGTGGACAATGGCAATATTACCATAGTCTTAGTTGTAAAACCTCTTAATTTTGGTTTTGTACTAAGTACTTAAACAAAGATGGATATGGTGCCAAGTCACGTAGCAGGAAAGCTTGATAACAGCTGTGGGGCTGCAGATGAAGCCTGGCCGCCTGGGGTATGTCTAATACTTCCCCTGCACAAGGAGGAAGTGCACCTTTTTTTTTTTTTTTTTTTTTTACATTTATTGCACCTAGAGGAGACACACTTTAGAGTTCACACTTGTATCCTAACTCATCTGTAGAATAACCGGTGTTGTTTGGTTTTGGCGTGGTCCCAGATTCCTCCCAGACTGATCTTTGATCCTAACTGAAACTGAGAGGAAATCAGGGAGAGGGAGTACCACCAGATATGAGCATTTCACATTTCTTTGCTCTGTCCCACATTCAGTTACATTACAAGTGGCAGTACATACAAAATAACACATTTTTTGGTGTGTTTGTATCAGGCTACTGGAGCATAACAGTATACGGGCGGAAGCACTGCTACAGGCTGTACACCAAGCACTTCAACGAGGCTGTTCACTGGGCATGTGCCATCCAGAAAATTATCGACACCAAAGCCCCGGTGGAAACGCCAACCCAGCTTCTGATCCGAGACATTGAGGTACATCACACAGCACATACAAAATTAACTTCACACACTTGCTGCTATTGATAAGGGCCATCAAACACCAACAGTCATCAGACTACACATTATTCCCCGCAGCTCTGTTACCATGGAAACCACACGGCCACACTGGGCCAAGAGTCCAAAGTTTCCTCCTGTTGCTTTTCTCTTTTGAATGACCTCATCTTATGCACCGCATGAGTTCCAGCCCATAATGAAAGCTAAAATAACAAAAAATGAAACTGAAAGGTCATTTTGAGATAAACGTATTTCCAGCAATTGAACGCTCAAAAAACTGCGATGGCTTTTTGATTCACCTCCTCACATGGTAGGAGTGAATGAAGTATGTTTATGGGGGGGACGGCTGTATTTTTAGACCTGGGGTTGCAAGAGAACACAGCGTGCCGGAATCTCATTGAGCAGACAGATGACTCGTCTTGCATCAGTCTGCCCCTGGGGTGAAGAGAGGGGCAGTTTTGGCAGAGGAGATTAAGGAGGGCTTGGCATGAAGCAGCAGGGCCAGATAAGCAGTCCTTTACTTGGCCTCCTGTCTACTTAATCTCCCAACGAGAGTCTCTAATCTCAAAGAAAGTGTTTAATCTGCTGGCCTCCGTCTGCCTCGGTGTGCTTCGTCAGGAGGGGCCTAGCTTATATTTTGGAGAAATGGAAGAAGCCTGCTTTTTATTAGTGCAATTTTTCCTTCCAATGACTCAAATCGGTCTTTTCTTCATTTTTAACAGTTTGCATGTTGCTTCCTCCTTCTGTCACCTTTACACACCTACAGGCTTTCTCAAATAGGTGATTTATTTTCCCTCTGAAGTGTGAGATTAGGCCTGCTGCTGTAAAAATCAAAGGGAGAATGAATAGAGGAGCATTTGTTTGAAAGGGACTGCTCGCTTATCTTTAAGGCATAGATTTATTCCGCAGGCACAGATACAAGGGAGAGCAGGGATTGTAGTTTTAGTCTTCGACACAGAGCCAAAGGCCATATGTGACAGACAGCAAAATGGGTAAAAGACCTTGATTATTTAGACGAGCCGTTCTCACTGTCAGACATGGTAATTACAAAGCAGTCATAATGCATAATAATAGTAATTAATTATTGTAGTAATAAAGTCCAGTGCTGCCATCCTGGAATGTGGCAATGTCGCTTAAAAGCAAGCCACAAATGGAAATGCGAGTCTTTGGTTTTTAACTTATTTAGTGAAAATGACATGAGACAACACAGCAAAACTGTTGTCATACAATGAGCACAGTGTCATGATAACTGATAATACTCAGTGAGAATACATGTACCGGAGCAAAACCAAAGGAAATACGAGACAGACTATAGGCTTAACTGTGTATATCATCTGGTGTACTGTGCTGTATCCCATTGCACGTGGTCCACAGCAGCATCTCATTCCCACAGTTCAAACAGACAAGCCTGTCACCAGTGTGCACCAAACACTTCAGAAGAATGTGTCAACTTTGCCCCACTAAAGCAGGGGTAAAGTAGGCTTGTCTTGTAGCCAGAGAGAAAGAAGGTGGCAGGTTTGGGGGGATCACAACGAAGCAGGAGAGAGCCAGAGCGGTGGCAACGTTACTAATGAGCAACAGGTGCTGGAGGGCAGGAGCATGGAGGCCATCTGTAGTGCTGGAAGGCCTCTACACGCATACGCAGCGAAAGACACAAACACACGCACTCTAAACTCATTGACACCAGCGGATAAAATATAACGTGTCAGTCATGCTAGTGTGTTTGCTGGGTCATCACTTGACCTTTCCTCCTGCTTTGAAAGTTACCAGATCTGAATTGTGACCCGGGTCAAATCCAACCTGGTCACCCCAGATGGACGAATGCACATACTCAATCACTAGCTCACTGACAAGCTGCAAGCCATATTGAAGACATATGAAAGTTTTTAGAATGCTGTCTGTTGATATCACCGTCTCTTGTGTGTTTTAGGAGAATAAATTCAACCCTGAGGTAGTCGAACACATCTACCAGCACAACCCCATCCTGAAGTACACCCAGGGACCCCTGTATGCTCCTCTGCTGCCTTTCCCCTACGGCAGCCTTGAGCACAGATGTAAGTATTTAACACGTACATGTCATTCATCATCATATCAAGTGTGTGTCTAGTTACAGGTTAAAATTATAATAGTGATAAATAGAAATTATATTGCATTCAGGCTGTGGGAAACTGCTTCAAATCATATCCTTTTATACCTAGATCACAGCGGGAAAGGCTACGGCTCAGTGCGCGAGGAGGCTGTGAAACTCTTCAACTGCCTGCAGCAGCTGGAGTCAGCGCGGGAGTCGGTTCCCATCATCCAGGGCGTGCTACAGACCTGCCTGGACCTGCGGCCCCTCCGTGATGAGGTCTACTGCCAACTAGTAAAGCAGACCAGCTACACGCCTGCCCCGTACACTGCTGCACACCTCCGCTACTGGCAGCTACTCACCTGCATGAGCTGCACCTTCCTGCCTGGGCCCACCGTGCTTAAGTACCTTCGATTCCACCTCAAGAGGTGAGATGCACACAAAGCATAATAAGCCCTGTGAAGACCTTGTGTTAACATGCATTCTGAAATACCTGAACATAAGTGGTCAGCTGTATAGTAAGTGTTGGGGATTAAAATACAATCGTGTCCTATGTTGAATGAATATAATCCTTGGAAACAAAAGTTGAGTCCTTGAAATTATTCTTGACTTTATGTATCATGAGATAAATATCTGATACAGGTAGATTGCTAAGATAATACAAAAAATAACACTCAGTGGCACCATTTTCTGTACATTTCCACTGCAAGAGCTCTCACTAGAAACGAGGAACCTTTTGAGAATTTCAGTTCATTTCCTCCCCAGGGACCAGAGTCTAAATTTAATTCAAGGGACTTTATTTTAGTCTGAAAAAAGTCCCAGCTAAGGGTGTAGTGCTGTCAAAGAGTTGAGGAATTTAATGTTTCAGATCGGTCAGTAACTTGCATTTTATTTCAGCATTTTTAAAAAGCTGTTGCTGTATACATAGTTTTTTATTGCTTCAATGCGTTACCATGGAGTTATAGAAGAAAACATATGACGGAGGTATCAATGAGTCCAGGCCTGGTTCTGCTACTACTGAACTTGTGTGGGACCGTTTGTTGCAAAGATCCATGCAGAAATTTCATGTAAAAACTCTTTTTCACACATCAGCGGACTAAATTTCCTGATCTTCATGGATCTTGAGACCACAGCTGAAACGCAGAGAACCAACAGTCTGAAAGAACCTTTTAGTTCTGGGACTAGAGTTCTGGGATTAAAAGTTCCAGGTGCTTTGGGTGAAAACACAGCTTTAGTTCCATATAAATGGGTCATCAGATCAGGAGTCAGTTACTGGTGGCGTCAAATTGTGCACAAGAGAATAGGTTGAATGCTGGGACATAAAGGTGAACCCGTAGTGTGTAGTTGCAAGAAAAACACGGGGTCTAGACAGTGGACAAAAAGCAGGCGCCAGCGCTACTAACCACCAGTTTAGATATAGCTGCGTGATATGCTTTCACATTGTTAGCATGTTCCCTCAGACGCATCCAATATTTTAGGCCTGGATTTGCAGGTTTGAATTAGCCCTTCTGTCAAGCACGCTAATCTAAGATATTAACAGTGCTAATCTCTTGCTCCAGATTTTCTGTCTAACGCCATGCCCTCAAACCACTAAAGTTTTCTATCTATAAGCTTGTACTGGGAATCACCCTCTAGCTAATGGAACAGTGGCATGCAATGGCGATTCGTAATGCTGTGGAACTCGCTGCCTGTGTGTTTTGATACATCGTGCCATTGCTCTCACGCACTCTCTCACTCTGGATCAGTGCTGAGGCTGCAGCTGGGCAAAGCTAAGACTGGAGCTGGGCAGTGGGCCCAGAAACCCTCCTCCACTCCCCTACTGCCCCAAGAAACCCCCAGGGAATGTCTGCTGTCAGAGAGAATAGGCCAGAAGAAAGAAAGCGGAGGAGGAGGGGTAAAAAGGAGGAAAGAGCAGAGAGGGGTGAAGAGAGGAGCGTATAGTAGGATGGATCACACAGACTCAGTGGAACATTCCTAATTATGTTTCAGCAGGACAAATCCCACCCTGTGGCCATATATTTATGAGAGAACGAGGCATTAGAGGTATTGAGAGGACCTCTTTCTGTCTGGCAGAACATTTGAGGCCTTCTTATTCACCTCTCTGTCTTCTACTTGTGTATTATGTGACAGCCGCCATTATATAATTGTTTCCTTCCTATTTTTCCTTCTGTGTTTACATAGGACTAAGCTCAGAATACGTCAGGTTGTATTTCTCACCTTTCACATTCATACAAAGTGGGTGAAGATCTGATTGGAGTGCTTGTCGCCAGCCTTTTGTGCACCTTTTTTTTGTGAAAGGAAAAAAAAAACTAAACCAGCAGCTCACACATACTCACCTACCACTCCTGGACACTCCGCTGGGAGGAAGTTGCAGGTCACTCCGGTTCACAGAAGCGGAAACACCTTTTCCTGTTTTGTGCACTGCCCAAAGTCAAACATGTTTTCTTTGCCATTTTCCTTTTCTTTGAAAGACTGAGGGATTGTGTGCCTTTTAAGTCTCTAAGAGCTAAAGTGAGAACATTTGTCATTCCTCGCCTCATTGACTTTCTAACATTACCACCCCAAAGAAAATAAAGAACTCCACTGAATCAAAAGATGACGCAAAGTCTATAACCATAGTTTGACACTTGACAGATTTGGAGTCACCGTTAACATAAGCTATGAGCATTTTCATTTTGTTGGCAAATTTGAGGCGAACGTAATGAGATCACACAAACAGACACGCATATTCGCACAGTTAATATATCCACTTATTTCATTCTCTCACTCCTTCTTGCAGAATTCAGAGCCAGAGTCCTGAGTCTGAGATGGATAACTATGCGTCATTCATCAGCGAGGCTCTGGAAAAGACCAAGTGTCGGGAGTGTGTGCCATCCTGGGAGGAAATCCAGATGCTGATGAGTAGACAGGAGATGCTCTGCACGGTGCATTATCCTGGGCCCGGATCCTGCCAGCTCTACATCAGCTCACATACGACCGCTAATGAGGTGCATTTGATTGCATTTCACTTCTCTACGTCTACAAACATCCAGTCTGGACTCGAGCGATGCTGCTTTTCTGCCTTGTTTACTCAAAGTCTAACCATTTGTCCATCTATACTTTTTTGTCTCCACACTTCCTTCCCCTTTGCCCTCTCCCACCAGGTGGTACGAAGGATGCAGGAAAAACTCAGCCTGCAAGACAGCAAAAACACATTTGCACTGTATGAGCAGAATGCACTGTGGGAGCAGCCAATTACAGGCAGCGTTCTGATCGCAGACATCCTGACCAGGTTGGAACCATACATGTCAGTCTTCACCCTATAAAACACACAGACACCGCCAGGAAGTCAGCCGCAGTAAAAACCAGCAGACAGTCAGACACGCTATCAAAACTTGTTGAAGTGTGCCAGGAATCCAAGTTATTTGTCACTTCTGAACAAAGTGGTGGATTGTGTATTATTGTCATTAGTCCACATCCTATACTGAGTGTTATCCACTATCCTTGATAACTCGTGACCTTGTCTGGTCTCGTCGGTTAAACATGCTGGGAAACTGAACTTGTGTCACACGTCTGTCACCAAATCCAGGCCAGCCACTGGATATCCAAGGTGAAGCTGATGTCATTTAGTTGTACAAGGCAAAGTCTCAATCGAAACGATAAGGCATCCAGCGGGAATAAAAGGGATCTGTGTTTTTTTAACAGGCGTGGGCGTTTGTTTCCTCACAGTATTGAGTGACAGGGTAAACATGAAACTCAGCAAAGTGCCAAGTTACTAAACAACAATATTACACATTGGGGGAGGTGATGTCTTGTAAAATATTAACAGCTTGGCTTAGGATTATACATGCACCATTTATGTATTGGTGAACATTCATTCACTGTCCAAGCTTTCTGACCTTTTCTGTCCCTCTTATGTGCAGCTTCTCCACCAAAGAGGCAGAGTCTAAATCCCAGTGGAAACTGTGTTTCAAGCTCTACTGCCTATTAGATGCTGACAGCATATCAGTGGACAGCATCGAGTATCTCTTCCTCTTTGAGCAGGTAATGAGGCAGAGCACTACTTCTCAAAAGGAAAGGCGCTGTGAGATTTCAGGTCATTGTAGTACTGATAATGAGATACTACTTTTTGTCCTGCAATGTACAATCTAACAATATATTTTTTGTTATAATTGAGGTACTTGGAGAGATCTTTTATTGAGTATTTAAAGTCAATGTGGCTGTATACTTTTATTATATACCACTCTATCTCAGAGGAAAGAAGTGTACTTTTAAATCCACTGCATTTGTCTGACAGCTTTTCCATTTACAATTTTTCATACCCCTCAGGTTCAGTGAAAACCAGTATTTCGAACTGTGTTTATTAAACTTTTAAATTCTAACTTATGCTAAGAGAAATTTCTCTTGGAAGACAGGGTTCTGACAGGACCGCAGCACTAACAAATGTATCATATGATGATGAATAGAATATGTTGCATTGCTGTAGGTGAGACTACGCAACAGTATATATAAAGCACTAAGATGCAACATACACAGTAATATTAATCCAAACACATCATATGAAATAGTAAAACATTGATAGGAACTATTTTATATTTAATTGTATACTTTACTTTTCATACTTCAAGTAAATTTTGCAGCTAATCCAGAGAATAAGCTCTAGAGGCTATTCTTCCAGTGGAGTATTTTTACAATGTGGTAAACTACTTTTACTTAAGTAAAGGATCTGAATACTTCCACCACTGCCTCAATGATTCATTTCTCGTATTTCACTGGATTATTATGTTTTTTCTTAGAAATCATTAATGTCTAACACAGGCTGCAATCACAATAAAAGCATGAAAAGCATGACTAAGAGCACTGGCTACGGTGGCAGCCAACGCTGGCTTCATTAGAACATTTTTCCTGAGGTCTCCCATAAAAGAGTTATAGGACAAAATAAAACGGGGTGGGGCTGAGAGAGTTGATGGCAGGACTGGGGCTATTACCAACAGAGCTATTACTGACAAACTCCTTCCTGTTCTGTCTTTATCCCTGGTTGCCCTCGCTTTGGCCTTTGTACTACAGTGCCATGAAATGGTGGTGCGTGGCCAGCTGCCAGCCAGTGAAGAGGACCTCCAGGCCTTGGCTGCTCTGAGGCTTCAGTGTCTGATGGGCGACTTCAGCACACACGCTCCCTGCCCACCTCTGGACGAACTCTTCCCAGGTCACATGCTAGAAGCCCGGATCCTCATGTCCCTTTCTGCCCCTCAAGCCCTCCCTCCTTGCCAATTGGCGGCTCAGGGCTGCCCCACAACACAGCGCTTCCCCTCAGGCCTCCTCACGGGAACGTTGTGGAGCCACACAGCTACAGCAGTGCACAAGCAAAAGGTGGAGCAGGATTTGCGTCTGCGGAGCCGACTGAAGGAGGAGGCTGCAGCCGTCATGGGCTCCATCTTGGAGCGCTGGAAAGGTTTGGCTGGCTACAGCCGCATGGACAGTATGGCCGCTTACCTCACAATTGCACGCCAGTGGTCAGGCTTTGGATGCACTCTGTATGAAGTGGATTTTTATATTGTGAGTACCATGAGGTCATGTTTCACTTGTACTCTTACTTAGAAAGTAATTCAGTGCAGGTGTTTCACTTGAGAATAATTGGGTCTCATATGTTCAATAAAGGAAAAATGTTGTCACTTGGTAAGTGAACAATCCTGACATCTGTTTACTTCCTCCTCCCTCCAGAGTTCAACAGGGAATTTTTCCCAGAAGCTGTGGCTGGGTGTAGCTGCGACATCGGTGTCTCTGTATCGGCAGGGAGAAGCAGAAGCCCTCGAGTCTTTTCCTTATGGGCAGATCTGCTCCTATGGCGTATCTGACAGCAACACATTCAAGATCACAGCAGGGGATCGTGATCTGCTCTTTGAGACAACCAAGGTACGATGGTTTGCAAACTGCTACAACTGTGTTTTCAGAAGTGACAATACTGTAATCCCACTTTGGTCTTCATTAAGTCACCAATGGACTGCAAGTCTGGTT
>JAPTMW010000028.1:24607645-24618563 GCA_029822955.1 Ostorhinchus angustatus
AGCAGTTTTTTTCCTCAGCTTTGACACAATCTGTCTCTATTCTAGTCAGGATTCAGTTTGTGCAAAGTGGAGGGCCAAGGGGCTTTATCACAATGAAGTGTTCTGCGGAGGAAGTGAAAGAAACACGCTGTCTGCTCATGATACCCCCCCTCCCTTCAGCTCCCTGACCCACTTTAAAAACACTCATTAATTTGGTCTAAATAGAGAGCACACAACCTGCCCCTGCTCTCCAACCATCGCTAACCACAAAACGTCTAACTTCCTGGCATTAAATGGTTACTGGGGGTGAGTTTTATTGCAGTGGTTAGATTAAAATATTAGGCAAAACATTTCTCAGAAACATGGATGTTCTTCCAAACAGACATTTTTTTCAGTAGAGAACAAATCTTGCCTTTCATTGGGTAGATTTGCCTGCATCTTCCCACACTGAACAAAAATCCCTCTGTGATCTCTCATGGGGCACAAAAGTGGCTTTTATTTATTTATTGGGAGTACAGGCGAATTGAAGGACAACATAGAAAGTCTACTACTTTTATGAACTTAAGGCCTCACGTTGCACTGACCTGAATGTGCAGGTTTTTACTAACTGGGCAGGAAAAAAGAGAGAGCAAATTGGCAGGGGTAGATTATGGGTTGCTGATTCAAGGCTTACAGTTAAAGTTAAAGAGTAGGTGAGGGCTAGAGTTTGAGGACTGTTTAAGTCAGAGCTCTCACACACCGTGTTTAGGCAAGCATTAGCAGGACTAGGGTAAGGGTAATAATCATGGTGGGCAACAGTGTTTTGGTGGTCACATTCATCAAGGTCAGTACAAGGGAGAGAATGAACAAGTGAACTCCTCCACTTGCTCCTTTTTTTTCCTGCAGCTCCGGGGTGGGTGACATATTGAATATACTTGATGTATTGCGGCTTGTTCTGTGGGATGTAGTAAATGACTATATTGTGAACATCAGACATAAATTGTATTTTTTTTTTCTTTAAAGCTGCAGACATGAGATTTGCTTGAGCGTTTTTTTTCTCCTTCTCACAGACACGCATTCATTATAAACGGGTCAAGCGAAAGGGTAAAAAATGTATTTTACCGAGTTGCATGATGACTTATTTGTGAGATTCATGTTGTAAGCTCATGTGTATTTAAGTCAACTTGAGTCAGGCTTTAAAATCTTGCAGAGCTAAAAATGTTCGATTAGTACATGTTAACCTACATGAGGTGAAACTACTTTAGAAACACAGATCACATTTTCTGTGCTCTTTTAGAAAATAATTGAGAGGAATCAGCTAGTTGCACTAAATTAAGAGGGTGAGATTGTTGTGAATAATCTTTTAAAGAGAACCTAAATATGTATGGTATTAACTATGCACATATTTGGTTATTTTTATTTTAACAGTTAGTTTTAATGTTAGCTAGTGTCATACCATAGAACAACTGAAGGTATTTTTAGTGATCATTTGTGGCCAGATTATGAGTATTTCTGAAATACATGTTCCAGTCCTTTCTGTCTCACTGATCCCTCATAACTATTACCACAGAAATGTGAATTAATTTGACATATCTGATCTGTATCTGACTAATGGCTTAATCACTGTCATTAAGTGATAGAAAAACTCTTCATTGCTCTTCAAACATCAATCTAAAATCCTCAAACATTCTGTTTCTGCATGTCCATGGACAGTATTTCCCTTTTGCTGACCTTCTAACGTCTGTAATTCTGTAATGATCTCATTCGTACTCAACAGTGAGTGGATTTTAGCTTCAAAATAAAAAAAGGACAGCACCCTCCTGTAAACTGAAAATATATCTGCTGTCAGATTTAGATAATATAAACATTCATGGAAATATAAATTAATGCAGACTGCGTATGAGTTCAGCATGTTTTTGTGGGTGCTTTAAGCTGCATTCCATCAAATTCTGACTTTAGCTAGTGATAAAACAGTGCTCTAGTTGATAAGTATCAGACATTAATCACTGGCAACACATTAAGTGTGTAAATACATTTCCAGTATATCTTTGAGCTCCATTCACACTCCTCTTGAGCCTCATAGGCCTTCCACACCTAGTTAGCATTAGTAAAGTAGGATTGGACAGTGGCTTTTGGGAGGGACTTGGCAAAAGGTCAATTAATATCCAGTTTAGACTTTATTACCATAAACCATGAGCTAACCATGGAAAACATGGATTAAAATTTGTGGTTTGTTTGTGGTTTAATAATGTTCTTATTGGCCTTGGCAGAAATCTGTGCTTTGTGAGTGCACTTTTGTGTGTCTGAAAGCACTTTTTGTTGTTCAGAATATAATTTTTTTTTAATGTATTTCAGCCTAAGTTTTGATAAATGAAACTGTTTTTGGACTTGTATGGTTTTGGGTTACAGCTGAAAGTTTACCCGCACGACAAAAATGTGATTCTGTTGTGTATCACTGTTCGGCCAAAATAGATCGACATTTGACTTTGATCCAATACCGTCCAGCCCTATGTCAAAATAGTCAAATGTCCACATATGTGAGGTGTCTTTCTGTCAAGACACGTGTCCTTTTGAATCTGCCAAACATCATCACGCTCAGCTTCTGGATGATCCAGTTTTTCTTGCAGCTGGATGACATCATGGTTCTCCACCCTCCTGTGACGGTGCCAGACACTGAGACTGCCACCAATCTGACCTCTCCTTCCCTTTCTGTCTCTCTCTCTCTGTCACAGCTGACTGAGATCATGCAGCTGATGAATGCGTATTTCAGTGCCATCCGTCACCAGCGAGGCAAAGGGGAAGATGCAGACATCACGATCTCAGAAAGCACAGAGGTGGGTTTCCATCACTTGACCTCGATGCCAGCGCCCACCCTCCTGGAGCTACCTTCACACCCCGTTTGAGACGCACCATATACCCAGACACCCTTCCAAAAAACCCCCCCACCGCCCACCTACATACACGTGGCCCCTGAGGCACCGCCCCAGTCCTCAGGCCCCCGCACCTCCTCCACTGGGAACAGCACGGCAGCCAAAACAAAGAGAGGGCTGTTTTCGCTCCCCATCCGTGAAAATAAACCCTTGCTGAGCTTTCCAGCTGAAGGAGTGATAGAGGAGGGAGGGGACGGGACGGGAAGGAGAGGCAAGGGGTTCTGTTTTGCAAGTGAGGCCAGAAACCAATGCGGCTGCTGATGAGGTGTCACACACCCACCCACCCTCTATCCTGTCACGCAGCCACCGCTGTTGCCCTACATGGCGACCACCTCACCCCCGGCTCACCCAACAATGCAAGATGTTGGTGTGATCTGAGGGAGACAGTTACGGCACCGATTAACTGTGGTACTCCCCTTATGAAGGTATGACTTAAAGTGAAAACACTACATTGCCTCTTTTTTTCCCCCCTCACTCTGTGTGCCGTATTTATGTTGCCTTTCCTAGAAGGCAGACTTCTGTCATGAACACATACATACACATTCACTTACTCTCTCACACACCCCTATGTTCATCAGAGACTGTGAGTTTTCATAAGGTCCCGGCCAGGCTTGCATTACCTGGAACTGTTGATGCAGTAAGCCATGTGATCTTGGAACTGGAAACAGATGTTGAACTCTGTAGCTAAGTCACTTTGGCTGCCACGGCCATATAGACTCATACCTATGGGAAAATCAGCTGTGTGTGGATCTTTTTTTTTTTTTTTTTTTTTGGATCAAGAAATCCATTTCTTGGATGAGGCATTCAGGATCTGGATTAATTATTTCACAAAAACCAAAGGATGTTGGAGCTGTTTCTACATTGTTCATACCAAATGCTCTGATTTGTCCTTTGTCATGCTGCTTGTCTTGGTTAACACTTGACTCGTTGGATAAATGTGCTTATTTCAGCTACCATCCTAATGCAGCTCTACTCTGCTGAAAATAACAGGTGCTTCTCTGTTTATTATTGTTATTTTCACCGTGTATATATTCTGTAGAGTACAAATGAAACCCCACGTGGATCATTTAATTGGTGACACCATGTTTCCCATGCAGTTTCCCATCTGCCCCTCTGCTATTTAAACTTTTCTAATCAGCCCATGGATGCTTTTTAGTATTATTTATGCAAACTTGCTTTGTTTTTTTTACTGTCCTCATGTCTTAAATGCAGATTGCATACATTTTGATATTAGGTTTCATTTAACTGATCAGAGCCATAAATGCCTTTGGTTCAGTTCAGATGTGTAAATCCTGTGTAGCTCCGTCTTTGTGTTCACTGGTTGAGTATTGTTGAAGCCAAAGTTTTGCAAGTCCCAGGTTTGAGAATGGACCAAAGATGTGTTTTTTTGTAATAAGCTTTTATAAGAATTTATCCCAAAGCAGACAGACTCCCCAATGCATGTGATTTGTCAGTTTTCATCATTTATTCCATATCACACCAATAGCTGTATCCTTCACACACCCTGTTTTATTGTAGATGACCATGGAGGAATTCAAAACCATAAATAGCCATGTTAAGCGAATTTTACAGTTCTGTCTGCTAGAAAAACCCCTACAATAGCCAGCCTCAAAACTCCAGACTTAAATCCTCTCACCGTGGAAGGCCTTGACGTCATTGCACAGTCAGCCCTATCTCCTGCACAGAAGCAGGCCCTTTTGCTTTTTCTACTGCAGCTGCAGGCAGCTCCAAGCTACATGTATGAAAAGAAAAAAAAAAGTCAAACTGCGGATGTTGCTTTGTATTAAGCTTGTTTGTATGCTGCATGGTACCTTTTTATGTAATGTGTGTATAGTTCATTGCACTATTGTTTGTTTTAACTAACTTGGAAGTGCAATAAAAACTATAAATACTGTATGTAATTAATAAAAACAGCACCATTTTAACATACTCGGCCTTTGTTACCATTGTGTGGGCTCAGTCCTCGTTTCCCCTGTTTAATCTTCAGAAACTGGGATTTAGACTAGTGAAGCAGTGTAAGACCATTGTTTTGAACCAGGCGCATTTTATAAAAAGCTGACGTTTGGCGCCAGCTGAGAACAACCTCCTCTGTAGCTTTTCTGGTTAAAAACAATAGCTGGTTGAGTAAGTGGTTTTACGTTCCGCTGAGGTAATGAGCCTTAACTGAGTTACATGAAAAGACATTGGCCTCCAATCCACAGTAGCTAAAGGTGAAAAAACAGTGAAGGTGTTCCATCGTTTTGTGAGCATGTTTACTTTAGAAGCAAATATACCCTTACGTATACATGACACAAATGCAATGAAGTAAAACCCCCAAAACATATAGAAAATGTGTTTATTTATCCTTTTAAACAGGTCCAACAAGTAAAGCAACATGAAACAATATGTCCATCTGGAGAACACAGAATACCAGAGAACAGATTATTCTTTTAAGTCTATTTACAAGCAAAGAGATGAAGTGTTGAATTGAAATCTATCCTTGTGTGCAAACGGTTACTTTCTCTGTTGTATATGACAAGTGTTGTTAAATGTCAACACGCTTCATGTGGCTGTTATATAGACTTTTTTTTTTGGCTTGAGCCCAACTTCAGCTTCACATTCCTCCCGGTCATGGTAAGAATGAGCACCTCAGCAGCAGACAGACAGTACAAATAGACTGGGATGCAAGAGCCTGCATTACCCATCATGCAAACTCTGTCAATCCTACTCCCATTATTCAAGGCAATCGTTTCTTAGACTGTGGACGTTTTACTGTAAATCAACTGCACAAAAAGATAGTGACTATATAGAGTAGAAAAATAGACCAAAACAAGGCAGCAGGTTGTCTTAACATTACCAGGACCAGTGGATAAAAGGCAACAAAAAGGGGAAAACGGAAAAATGTTAGCACACTTAAAACTGCTGTACAGACGAGAAAACCTGCCTTCACTTAAGTATAAGGTAAGGACCGTTTAATACAAGTTGTGTTATAGAATCTCAGAACATTATATGGCCCCCAAAAATACAGTTTTCCCATTTTATATTTGGTTAATATCTTATAGGCATAAAAACCCACCCTACCTATCTTATTTTTGAAACACAAGTATTACTAGACTATTACATGCCAACAAGCCAATAAATAACTATTCAGATAAGCTGTTGAAGCCAAATAACTGTCTGTACAGACATATGAAGAAAATTTTATTTGTACAAAGAAAGAGGGGCTTGTAAATTGAATGAGATAAACTACCTACACATTTATATGCTGACTGGATTGTTAAGGTTCAAGAAAATTTTATTCACTGGTCTTGTGTGCCCCAGGAAATGTAGTCAGGCCGTGTGGCTGCGCTGTACTCATCGACCAACTGCTGGACTACTTCACGGGAGTTGTCCAGCTCATCAAAGTTGTCCTTGAATATGTCCTCTTTGCGGAACTGCTCCAAGAAAGCCTCGCGCTTACGGAGTTTGTCATACTGCCGACACGTTCGCTCGAACAACTGTGGGACAGTAACAGAAAGGAAATCAAAACTCCGTCTGATGCCCTGAAAGAGGATCTGTTTCATGTTTCGTCTTTTTTTTTTAGATCTCTAAAAACACTTTGTGTTTTAAGCTCCAGCGAAAAGAATACACATGTCTGACTTCACAGGGAAATGCTTGGATGACGAGAATTTCCCTTTACCTTGCATGAAATAACGAGACAAAGTTTCATTCTGGCATTGTGGTCTGACAAGGGAATATTCAATCATGTCACATGATGTAATTTAATGACATCACAGGACTGCGTTTTCTTTCACAGCTCATGTTTTACACCAGCAATGAGAGAACATTTATATTTCTGAGGGAAATGTCTTGTTTGGCAGTATCACTATCCTAAACGTCATTTGTGCGGAATTCCCCTGGATCAACTGGAGTGGGGGTTTAGAGTCAATGCATGTCCTTTGACAGTATTGACTCAGAACAAACAGACACTGGTCTGGCCTGCTTGTAAATCTACTGTCTAAGCACACGCTGCAGGAGAATGTAACTGAACAGGTTGAGGTGATGTTACCTATAGACGGAAACTTACAGAGGAGATACTTGTGTGGTTGGCCATCATCAGGCCACTGACTCGGTGGGCTGAGGGCAGGTATGGTGATTTCCTGGACAATGCAACCTGGATGCTGGCAGGACCCCAGGGAATAAAACTGGCAAGCTTTCTCTCCCTGATCCTTTGGAGGCTTTTATGCACCTGGTATAGAAATAAATCACATGAGTCTCTAAACGTGTTCACTTCTAACATTACCCCTGTATTTCCTGTATGGTAGTACCTGTGTGGGGTCCACTTCTCCCTGGATGATGTTAAGGATGGCGATATAGCAGTGGCTTGGCTGTCTCTCCCTTCCTGTGGACACCATCACATTTTTGGGCTGCAGCAGCCTCCTCATTACATCTAGTACAGTGGTTTTCCTCACACTGGCAACCTGAGACAGAAAATGTATTAACATCAATAAAACATAACATTTTAGGGAGTGTATGTATTTAAGATAAATAGTACTAAAAGTAAAACTGTTTCTATCCACCATACCCAGTACTACAGAACTAAAAGGTTTCTTTCTACTGTTGGTTTTCCACATTTCCCCTGTTATCTATAGGCCTACGCAGATAAGGCAAATTAGTCAACATGTGGTGACAGCACTTCTGTGCAAGACTATTTCATCCTCAGTATAAATGCTCAATAAAACCTGGACTTCATCGTCTAGCCATCTGTCACATGCTCAGTAATCATTTCAAAGCCCAACGGAAAAAAAGAATGTTTAAAAAAATATGAGGGCTGATATAAAATGAACCAACTATTGACAAATTCCAATAGTAGGCTTCTAGTTTCTGCAAATGAAACACAGCCTAACAATAAACTGAGAGGGTTAATATGAAAACCTCCTTTGTATTATTTCATCAGACCAGATGCCATTTTGTTACTTGAATGAACTCACCGACTGGTCGGTTGTGAGTGGTGTGTACCCAGTCATGAGGAAGTGGAGGCGGGGGGTGGGGATGAGGGATGCAATCAGGCCAATGAGGTCGTTGTTCATATAACCTGGGTAGCGCAGGGTGGTTGTGCTGGCAGACATGATGGTGGAAACCTGCGTGAAGGAAGCATGTGTTAGGTACAGAGTTTTCTATATATATATATATATACAGTTCAAAGCAGAGTTTCTGCAGGTTTCAGCAAGTGTTTTTAAGAACATGATGAATGCAATTTGAGATCTGGATCCTGTCACGCTGGACCTAGACTATGCTGATATTATCCAAGTGAATACAGAACAGAATTGCTGTTATTAGCTGGTGGCTTTTAGCAATGGCTTTATGTTTTTCTGACTTTTCACAGGACACCTTTATACCCATAAAAAAAGTATAAGTGCCACTGAACTGGTTAACAATCAAAGACCATTTTAGCGCAAGAAAATTCTCCGTAAATGGACAGCATATGCATGTCCATATACACTTTAGTGACAATTGAAGGCATTTTTCAGTTAGTCTATAGCAATGCTAATTTTGATAACAATAGTGGTCTTAAAAACATTCAGTTATGACAGATCACAGGGGAAAACTAAGGTATGATAGTATGAATTTTATCTTTCAGATTATTGCTGCTCATGATATTTTCTTTTTAATACAACTCAGTATTTTACTTAAAAGTATAACAGAGTAGTTTTCAGTCCCGTTTTTTTTTTTTTTTTTAACTGTCTCATACAGTTCTCTATACTGACAGGAGATACAACTCCCCTTTGTTAAGATAATTTGACATGGTTTGGAAAAAAGTTGCTTTTAAATAACAGAACTGAAAAGTGAGACTTACACTGAATTTTTCTATGTATTCTTTGTAACTTAAGATACCTGAATAAACCCCCTGAAAAAATGAACCTGCAAGTGCACTTTAACTGTTTCCACGAGGTGCAACAGGCTTCAAATACATTATTTTCGACATGCACTAATTTAGCTCTCGCTGTAGTGCTTTAGGGCTTAAATCAATTTTTTAACCCTGTCAAGATCATATTTAAGACATTTGGCGGTCTACAATTACACATATTTTTTACCCTTTACGGACCTTTGGAAACCCTGCACATGTGTGCCTCCTGTCAAGCAGCTGCCATGTGCTGCTCATTTCTAAGAAAACTGAAATGTAGTCTGACAAACCCCTGACTTGTCAAACTAGTTTGCGAATCTCATAATTTGGAAGTGAGCATGTGTCTCCTTAAAGTCTGTCTCAACGTTTGCTTTGTTCAAAGGCAGGTTAGCATAGATTAGACACATGTGAAAAAAACCTGCTGAGTGACAAGGTTAAAAAACCTGTTACCGCTGTTTTACAACGCTTACTCACCAGTTGATTGATCTGGGAGAATGAGGGGTTCTGGATATGAAGTCTGTCTGTGGCAATGCGATTTAGAGCCGTGTTATCCAAAACCACCTGATGCACAAAGACAGAGCACAGTTATTAGACAAATGAAAACAGAGGAAGAGACTCCCTCCAGCACAACAGCGCGGTGAAAGTCAATACACTGCTCCAATGTTAAGGAAAGAGGATATCAGAATAATGACGCAGTCAAGGAACCTCTTAAGAACAACAGTGTGCTGTTGTTAGGAGAGCTGAACATAAAAGGCACACTGTACAGTCACAACAGGAGGGCCAATTCTTGGGCAGATTCTATTAGCTCTCTGGCTAATTTAATCAATGTGAGGGCCTTATGCAAGACCCTCGAGGAAGTAGGTATTAGAGAGGAAACGCCATTAGACTGTCACAGCATCTCAGACTAATACAATCACCAATTTAAGACTGAGATTTAATAAGTTCAATTTGTATCGTCCCGATGCTGGCGTAGCACTTTACTTCTGTAGTGGTGGCTACACAAGCACTCCAGTAACAAAAAGTACCTCTTTAATGAAATAACCAATTAAAGTTCCTCGTCTATATACAGTTTGTAGTTGTAAAATCAAGACTGCTTTGAAATTAAAGTTTCACAACAGCAAATTTTGTATTAGAGCTGATAACACTTAACTTCACATATTCAATCGAACATCTATGACCATTCACTGACATCTACATCATGAATTTAATGCAAAGAATGTAATTTTCATTCATACCTTCTATTGTTTAATACCAGTAAATGTTATTTTTCATGGGGGAGACTTGTATTATTACACTGAAAATAATTTGCGGAACAATTACTCTTCAACTCAAACTTCATGGTAACAACAGCTCTGTGTCTGAAAAGAAAATACATACTTCCTGACATATTTGTAGTAGTGAAACCACTGTGGTGTAATGTGCAAGACTAGAGAACTACTTAAAACAAAAAAAAAGCAACAATGAACCACATAATTTCACTATAGTGTGACAATTGTCGTGTACATATTTATGAATATACTGTTTATATAGTTTCATATAATCAAGCTGAGCCAATACAGTATAAGCTCCACTTTCTGAAATGCATTTTTTTTATATCACAGCAAAGTTTACGACAGGCCTGTGAGACTGAATTTAGCATTAATTATATCAGAGTTTGAGGCTTTTGATGTCTTAAGTTAATTTGATGTTTACTTCCTGTTTTCTGACCTTTGCCATTTATATCAGACACATGAAACTTAGCCATGAAGGTTAATAGGGGAAATTATTTTTGCTCTCTTGTTTCACCTTTGGAACAGTTTGGCTACTGTGCTGCACTTTGTTGCCTTTAGTTTATTCAAATGGGAAGATTACAAGTTAACCAGGGCTCAGTAAAATATTCAAATGCTTCTTGTGGGGTTATTTACAGCCACAGACAGGATTGGGATTAATCAACATCTATTCACAGGTGCTGCTCACCACGCAGTCAGCATTCTGAGTGAGCCTCTTCAGCGTGAGCAGCGAGTTGTACGGCTGAACAACCACGTCACTCATCTCATCCTGGTTTGGGAAAACAGAGTATGTCTGCACCAGCTTCTTTGGGTATCTGGAGACCGAAAACATGTACTATTTATACAAACCAGAAAACAAGATAACTGCAAGAAAAACATTCAAGATTTGTCATTGCTTA
>JAPTMW010000028.1:24624255-24635463 GCA_029822955.1 Ostorhinchus angustatus
AAAAAAAACATACAAAATACACGGAACTCGGAAATATCATAAATTCGATGGCTTAGATCGGATATTTAAATACAACACGTCCTCTTCTTCATTTCATAATAAAATTAATGGATTAATACTTGATGTAGTTATATTTTCTGACCACTAGGTGACAGTATATACAGAGGCATTTGGGGAAACTAGAAACGTGGGACTACGCAACAATAACGGTAATAATAATTCCCTTCACTTAGCTAAAGTTTCGGTGATCCTTATTATTTTCATTTTATACTGTGATCATAAAAAATAGTGGACAAAATAACTCATACGCACAAATTTAATGCCCATGCACTCATTAACATTGTTTGAAGCGGGAAAAAATCCTATGGCCACGAACGCCTCATGACGCAATCGCCCGTGCGGAATCTGATTGGGCTACCGAGCGCTGAGAAAAACAGGTTACGCCATATTGTAATTTTTAAAGACTGTGCTACATTTCTACAAAAATGACAGAATAGTAAGTGTCATTTGTTCCATAATAATCTCACAGTGGTATTGATATTATTTTTTCCTTCTGATACAGTCAGATAATCAGTTTTAGACGCTGACACGGTGATTCCGCTGTCGTCGCTAACTGTTAGCTTGGAGTTAGCTTAGGTGTTAACAGCCGATGTTGTGAGTAGAGCTGCTCCGCGGCGCTGTGGTCCTCATCAAGCTGTTTACCTGCATGCACTTAAGCCAAGTCTTTATTTTGCAGGCTTACTTTATTGACGGTAGACGCTAAGATGGCGCATACAGGGGCAAAGGAAGACACATCCATGGAGCATTCCTCTGCCAAACAGGAATCGAGTATGTGCCTGCGGAGTCGACCGTGCTCCAGCGAGAGAGACGGTCAGGTACGAGCCGTGAAAGCCTGTCTCCAGTCCAGGTTGGGGCCCTACGAGCCCGTCCTGACCTACCTACAGTCCGTCCTCGTGTGGGAGAGACCCTTTCAGTGTGTGCTTCTCTACATTGTGGTCAACGTTGTGTTCTGGTGAGTGTCTGCTCATTTTGTTTAAAGTTTCTGCCGTGGTTTTCACCTCAGACTCATTCTGTTAGTGTTTGTGTGTCATTGTGGAGATGTTTGTTTCAGTGTAATCGCAGCCTACATTCACACAATACAAGAACTGTTTGGTCGTTAGGCTGGAGGCAACGTGACTTGAAGCAGCTGGTGCTTTTATACAATGCAAAATGTTTCACCTGTCAGTTCAAGAAGACGCAGATGGTTCCCCAGTGAAGCTATATATAGACATTGTGAACAAACGCCTTTAACTTCATATTAACGTGCCTTATCATCCTGAAGACAACACAGTACTGTGGATTATCTGCTTTACTAGTTAAAGTGTGGATGCTTGTGAGTGAGAGACTGTAAAATAGGGATGTCAAACTCATTTCTTCATTTCTTTCAGCCAAATTGGATCTCAAGTGGGCTGGATCAGTAAAGTAATAGCATAATAAACTGTAATTACTTTTTCTCTTTGTTTTAGTGCAATAGGAACATTCAATTATGAAAATACTTAAATTTACAAACTATCCTTTCACAAAAACATGTGAATAACCTCAAAAAACTGAAATTTTGCAAGAAAAAATGTGTAGTTTTAACTATATTATGCCTCATCTTATTATTTCTACAAGTGCATTACACACAATGTTACACAAACATTTGATAGCAGGTATAATTTTGCAAACAGTTTTGGAGTGTACAGTTAAACTAACAACAATTTCTCATTCAGTTTCTCATTTGCCCAGGTCATTGTTCTTCTTGGTAGTGGTTCAAGGTTCAACTGGACTAGTTTTGCTTCAAAAGAGTAAAACTAGTCCAGTTGAACCTAGAGCCTAGCAAAATGGAGTTGGCAGTATTTAGAACTTATTATGCTATTATTTCACGTAGATCATATGGATCTGAATGTGGAACTTGAACTAAAATTGAGTTTGACACCCTTGATTGTTAAGATCTTCAGTGTAATTTTTGCACTTCGCAAATTAATCCCTCAGACCAGATTGGACCTTTTGGCGGGCCGGTTTTGGCCCCGGGCCACATGTTTGAGACCCGTGCTGTAAAATAAGTCTGAATAGGCACTTTAGAATTTAGAGGGAATCATTTTTAGTGTTAAATTGTGTGTGAACTGATAATTCTGTATGTTAAGCATTAGAGTTATGTGTACTGCCATGAATCTAGAGATACAGTATTAATAGACACACTGGGACTCTGTAAAGAGATACAATTCTTTAAATCTAATATTAGATTAACTAGTGTCATATATAAAGATTGCTGACCATACGCATACATTTTGGATAAAAAGTTTACTTTTTTTATGCAGTTGGAACAGTGGAATTGGCATCTCTGTTCATCACAAACCCTACACTTACTGTACAGACTCTGAGTTAATAGTTGCCTTTTCAGGTAATGAAATAAGAATAAAGCTGTTTGCAGGAATCTAAGTAAATTGATAGTGTTTTTGGGATCAATACTGTATTATACCACAATGAGTGTATATATGTTGATATTTTCTTACACCTCATGTCATGTATAATAAAATGTATGTATATTTTAACATAGGGACACAATACCGTGTGTGCAATCCCTGCCCCTGCTAGACATAGAGAAGGAATTACAGAAGGAACCAGACAGACAAAGGATAATATGTTTTGGCTTAATTGGGTCCTTGATGTTGCTTCATGGTAAAAATCACTGACCTGGGACATTGAGGGAAATCCTGATTGGGCAGCCTACTTTGAAAGACCAAGCCTTCAGCTTTTATTTGATTAAACTAGTGGGCAATGACATGCCACTCGTCCGTGTCTCCCTTTTGCATCAGCAGCTCAACTGTGCTGGCTGGTTACATTCATGCCCTGTAGTTACGCACAAAGTTACTTATGATGTCCAGTCACATGGAGATGGGGAGGCAACATGGGTACCCTTTCTAAAGCGAGATTGTCTTGACTTCACTCCTAAAGCATAGTCTATTTTAAACATGTGTGGAGTGGAAAACAGACTCTTAAATCTTTTACTCCAACTGCAGAGTCTAAGTGTGTTGTTAAGATGTTGTTCAAGTGATATTATACCCCAGACATTCTCAGGACTGGGACATTTTCATGTTATTCTTTCAGCTAACTGTAACTACTTATTACAGTGCTACCCTACATACTAGTAGGCCTTGTTTTGCCAACAAATTCTTTGTCAGGTTAATCTCTGCTGAATGGCAGAATCCCATAACATTGTTGTAGTCAACAAATTTCGGGGTCTTGTGATCTGAAAAATGGAGCAACATGTAGGGACTTTAATTGTTGAGGCTCAAAACAGTGAAATAGCTTATGCAGAGGTGGACAGCTCTCCACCACAAATGGAAACCTCCTGAAAAAAATCCAAACTCCTGTCACGTCAAAATGTTGAGCCTGACAAAGGGAGGGTATGTGAGGGATTGTGTCCTGTCTTGTTTCTTATTAAAAGAACCATGATATCTTAACTAAGGAGTTTGTGTTTTAATAAAACTTGTAATGAATTGTTAAAATGAGTGATGTTTTCCATTGGTAACTCATGTGCTGACTGTGTTTTGTCTGTTTTATTCCCTGTCAGGTTCTTTGCCCTGACCTCACTACGCCTGCTGTTCCTCTTGGCTTCTGGTCTGGCTGTGGCTGTCTGTGTTGATACATGGAGAAACAAGATCTGGCCAGAGATTAGAGGTAGTTACATGTTGATTCTGAAGTTTTTTGTTTGTTTCTTTTAACAGACTACATGCACATTGCCTGTTCTTTCTCCCTGGAGAACTTTATCTTTCTGGCATTGATTGTAACACAGATCTAGTCTGTGATGTAGTTATGTGATCAGAAGTGATATGCTATCAGTCAGCAGAGGGAGATTCCAGTGATATGTAGGACAGTTAATCTCATGCACTTAAATAACAGTTACATACTGTGTACATGTATAGATACTGAGTGGACGAAAGCAGATCAAAGAATGAAGACTTAATGAAGCATAAATAGGCAGACTCAATATTATTAATGTATTTATACAAATGATACATTGTATTTATGTGCATTACTGTATACAATCTTTTTTTTAAAGTGGTGAATTTTCTCTCTCCACAGTCAGGAGAAAGATGGAGGAATCAGAAAATGAGAGGTTTGTTTGTTTTCACTGGCAGTATTCCCTTACGCACATCAACAACAATAATCCAGATATAATGAGCTTGTAGATGAAGGTGTTTACAATGCTGTGTGTTTGTGTAGCTGGGGTCTGGTGCAGCCTGGGATCCTCAGTGTCCCTGAACTGTGTCACCACATCGCTGAGGCCTGGGTCAGTGGAGCAGTTCTCACATCCAGCTTGATGCAGTACAAACGACACAACCCTGGCAAGGTGAGGACAGTAGATAATGTGGGAAACCATTTACAGAAAAACCAGTATATGATGATGACGCAGCATGAACTGACCCCATTTCTCCATTGTTTTATTTTCAAACTAAGACAAATGTTAAAATAGAAAAAAGGGTTTCAGGGTTTAGTCATTATAATGAAAGAAATATCAATAATCTGTCAGTAATCTGTCTATAAGCATTGGATAAATCCACCATAATCCACTACACTTTTAATGACCTGTGTCTTTTGTTTTTCTGGGTCAGTTTTGCATCCTTACCTGTGGGATCTTCACCTGTTTGGCTGTGGTTGGACGTTACATTCCTGGAGTGGTGCTCTCCTACTCTGCTGGTGAGTCTGAATCCTTCAAGCAGACCTAACTACATATGCAGGGCCCTTAATAAGACTACACTGGCAGGGAAACTCAGTCTGACTAGTCCTATTAAAAATGCATGGGTGGTGAAACCAGATCTGTGGGGCCCTGGTGCCAGGGCCGGGACTGTTGAGGTGATTAAAGCAAGGACGAGACGCACAAAGAAGGCGAGAAGGGAACCAGGCAGATAGCTTAGAAGGTCAGGCTGAGACTGGGCTAATCTTCTAAACCTCCAACCTGCGGGTTGGAGAGCCGGGGATGCAAGACCTGCCAAAGGCCCTTCGCTCTGACGTCTGAAACAATCCACAGCAGCTTGTCCTGAACTTGTTAGGATGGGGCAAACTTTGTGTTTCTGCTGAAGCAAGTTCAGACTTGTGTCTCCTAAGGTGATAAAAGTAGAACTCAATCTATACAAGTGAAAAAGCACAAACAAACATCAGACCTGCCCTCTCTTTATTCTCTAATGTCCTTTCTGTCCTCCTGTAGTGTTGGCTACACTGCTGTCCCCGTTGGCAGCCTATCACAGGGTTTTCCAACATGTGTGTGTGAAGCTGGAGCCGGTCCTGCAGCGGCTGGACTTCAGTGTCAGTGGATACATGATGTCAAAGCCCATTGATAATCAGTGTAAGTACTGTTGCCCTGTTGTTTGTTGTTTGCCCCAATTTATTTCACACCAATTCAAAACTAGTGGATGTAGCCGTTTCTAAATATTGTGTCCAAGACTGTTTTGGATCTTAAATCATTCCCTCCTTGAAACCACTTTCCTGTCTTCTGACATAACTTACTGTGTCTTATATATGGGCTCTGGGCAGTAAAGTAATTGATTAACAGCATGTTTGATAGATTTACAGCAATGTAAACCACCACAAAAGTGCAAAGTTGGTTCCGTGTGTGTTCACTCAGATAAACATATCCCTTGATAATGGAGTTGGCTGTTATGTGTGACACACAAACCATCAATCATTTAACCAGGGTGTTGTTCGTGGAGTGAGGAAATGAGTACAAATGTTGAGGAGACAGAAGATAAAAAACGAGAGGTCAGCATTACCGATATATTGTGTGCGTAAACTGTGCAGGGAAACCATCTTGACCTGGATAAAAAAACAGTGGGTAAATTCTGAATAACCATAAATTAAACATTTTTTTTTTCTCCAGAGCTTCACAGGTCATTTTTATAGGTAATTGAAAATAACATCAGTGATACTGACTGAAACATGATTTTTTTTTTAGTACAAAGAATTTCAAATAAGAATATGAATAATAATGATATTGTGTCTGTGTGCTCTGCAGTCTTGCGAAGGCCGATCCATGGTGCAGCCTCAGGCGATGGCAGTGATAGTGAAGAGGAATTGGCTGCATTTTGCCCAACAGTAAGTTTTCTTGATTTCTAAATAGTATTTTTGTTAACCAATCAATGCATTCTGTTGAGATAATGTGTTGATGAATGAAACTATTTTTTTGTCTTTATTATTAAAACATATCAACAGTCAGATATGGGTTGCTGTTATTGATGACCAGGGACACAACACACATAAAGGTTTTAATGCTACTCCTTAATCTCTTTAGACTAGTAGCTATGTGCTACAATAAGAGCTCACTGTGTCAAACACTTATTTTAGCTTTAGATGAACATTTTTCCAGTGTATATAAAGTAAACACTCTTATGAAGCATGTGTACAATGCAAATGCGGAACACATCTTTTCAATCAATGTAGGGTTATACTTTAATTAAGTAATTACTTTGAGATAAAGCACTGGTCGGTGTTGCATCAAACTAACACACATTCTTCTTTAATTCAGTCCTCACTTATATGGGGTATCCTGTGTTTGATGATAACATTTCATTCAATAGAATTAACTGTGAACATATTGTACCTGTGGTTCAGTGCAGTGTTACTGATAGTAGAATTTGTTAGCCGTTTCCTGTTGAGGTTACAGACTTCACATGATGCACTTTATCAGTCATGTGCTTGTGTATTTTTGTCGGTGTGTGTGTAGTGAAGCCTGGAGAAAGTATGAGAGAAAATAAGTCCCAACGTACCCGTCTAAGGCTCCCTGTGAAATGAATGTGTTTTTCATTTGATGTCTCTTCTAGTTTGATGATGCTGTTGTTGCAAAGGAGCTTGCACTGACAGACTCGGAGCACTCGGATGCTGAAGTGTCCTACACTGACAATGGAACTTTTAACCTCTCTCGTGGTCAGACCCCGCTCACAGAGGGATCTGAGGGTACGTATTCAGGGCTTGTGACTTTTTGAACTTGCTTCTGCTTCAGTCTCACGTTGTTGCTGATGTTTCATCTTTAGATCTCGACAGACACAGTGACGCAGAAGAGTCATTTGCACAAGACCTCCCAGACTTCCCCTCCATAAATCCTGATGCCACGTTAATGGATGACGACGACGACACGAGCATCGGGCTGCCCAGTCTAGGCCCATCTGGACTAGCCAGCCACCGGGCGTCAGTGCTCGATGTGGAGGGTCATCTGGATTCAGACCAGGAGGATCTGGATACAGAGCTGTCTCTCAGTGGGTTGCCTCGTGCATCCGATCTCACTGGAGATCTGGCCGGAGTCCTCGCCAGCAACATGATCCAGGCAGCGTTGGCCGGGGCCCTGCAGCCTCGTGCTCCTGCTTCCCAGCGCAGAGAAGGCCCACCCAGAGCTGGGGCTCATCGAAGCTACCGCAAGCAGTCCAGCTCAGAACTGGACACAGACTTGGACGGAGAGGACTTTGAAATGCTGGATCAGTCTGAACTGAACCAGATGGATCCCCTTGGAGGAGGCGGTAGTAGACGGGGAGAAAACCAGGGGTCTAACTTCTTGTCTAGTCTGCTTGGTAAACCACAGTAAGAGTAATGTGTGTGTATGTGTGAATGGGTTTGTGTGTATGGAAGTGGAAATGTTGAATGAGCTACGAATGTGTTGTGAAAGGTGATTTTAGGTTCCCAGCAGCCCTGCTTCTGATCAGTTATCACTGTGAAGTACTTTATTTTTTCCTGTCTTACGTTTCAAGCTTCCTCCCAAAACTCTGCTCATCAAAAACCTTTACTTTGTAGGCTGAGCAATAGGACATACAACAAAAATTGATAAATATTGAAAAAAATAATAAATAAACCAGCATTACTGAGCCTTGTGGGAGTCACAAGGGTACCTGTTTGAGAGTAGAAATAAAGAACAGTGCCCATAAAATCTTTTTTCTACATAGAGGTCTAGAGACACAGGGCTATTTAACATGGGACCAAATGTGACATTCCTTTTGGTTGAGCTGCGTCTTCACCACTTCATGTTGCTGTTAATTTTGCTGTCCTTTCAAACGCCATGTAAAAATGATAGAACATGGACAAAATGATTGATCTGATGTTACAGGTTTACAGAGATAACAGTCAGCAGGAATTGTATCTTTGAAGATACAGAGGATATTTATGTTTGGATAAAACTTAAGTTGGTTTTCTGTGTGATTTCTGTTCCTTTCTTTGTATGCTCTCTTACATATGAAGGCCGCTTCATACATTTTGAACGCTTGTTTTAGTTTTTTCAAAGAATGTCACATTGCAGTCTTAAGATATCTGATCCTCGCTGTTCATTGTATTTATAGATGTGTGGCCCAGGGTGAGGTACGCTTCGTTTGTCTGTGTGAATAAGTTCAGGATTTTAGCATTTTACATATTCTTTCCCTTTAATACAGGTCAGTAACATGCTGTTTCCATGTTTAATACCTTGAATTAGACCTTGTGTTTTCTCTTTCAAAAGTAATGTTATACAAGTTATGTTTGACCATGTTTTACCACCTTTGTATTTCTTGTAGTTGACAGTCATGCTGACCTTTTTAAGAAGATTATCGAATACTCTTCAACTCATTGATCTTTTACTACTGGTATTTTAACGGGGAAACATGTTTACATCAAAATTGGGTAGAGAACTATTTCTTTTTAAAAGTATTAGAACGTCAAGGTTTCAAGTGGCTTCTTTTGTGTTGGTCGGCCTCATTTCCTTTTCATGGACAAACCGATTTCTGTCAGTATAGGTCGAAATGTTACAGTGGAAAACGGCACTTTCAGACTCAGATGAGCCACAGCTGAGATGTATTGAAATGCATATCTCACAGTCTCAAAATGCTGGGTTTTAATACAGAAACCATATTGCTGTCTATTGTTATCATTACAAGGAAATTATAGCTGTGAAAGATTTAGCACAATAGAAAAACAGATGAAAATTCGCTGGGACTTTGAGACTAAAAGTTTATTTTATTTGGTTTGACCACTTCAGTTAACAAGAATGTCGCTAATTACTGCTCAAATTGTCAGTTTCTCAATACGAGACCTGTAGTCAGTTTGATGTAATTTGCACAGTAGGGTTTTTTTTCTTTATCTGGTTTTGATATGTTTTGATGTGCAAATCATATTGAATAAAATGTTTGCAATTAAATCTGTCTTTGGTGTTATTATAACGGGTTCATCACTTCTGTTGACAAAACTCTTAAAATTATATAAGTTGTGGATTTAAAAATTATAGGTTATGAACTATCACGATTATTAGATACTTGTTTTTACACTCAGTTAATGATATATTTTGCTGAAAAAGGCACTTTCATGTCATTTTTCTCAGTTTTGATATTGGAACCTTTGAATTTTCTTTGATCAAAAAATGTAATACAGGAAAATACCTGGTTTTCATTAAAATATGCAGTGGGTAACAATCTAATAAATGTCTGATAGATCCCTGCTAATGTCTAGTGGGTAAAATGAATTGATAAAATCTGTTTTAATGTTTTTTTCTTAAAGTTGATCAACAGACATTGTGGTCCTGAAGGCTTTTCTGAGACTAGATAAAAGTGAGCATGTCTCACTCTGCCCTTATTTCTGAATACCTAACTCTCGGTGAAAACTAATGACTGAGCTGGCGTTTAAAATCTCGCTATTTCTGGTGATAATTTAATTAACCAATGTGTTTACCACGACTGATATCTTATGGTACATAAAGACGAGTGATAGGGACGTTACTAATGTCGCAGCAGAAAAGTGGCCTGGTGAGCCTCAGCCTAACACCTTACCTTATAGACAATCTTTTCGCTGACGCACTTCTCGCGGGAAACTCAGTTTGTGAAGCTGCTGGATCGAAAGTTGACGAGAAATGAGTAAAAAGGATAACGGTAAGTGTGACTATCGTTTCTACAAAGCTGTTCAGAGCGTCTTTAACGACTTACCAGACAATATATATCCAGCAGAGACTATAAATCCCAGCTACGACGCTAGCAGCTAATGATAACCGCATACAAAGCAAGCTAAGCTAGCTTACAAAATACGCCCACTTCTATTCAAGACTGACAACCTGTATTAAATACTGAAATCTGAAATGTAGTGATCTTATGTGACACTGAAAAAATGTGGAAGTATTGTGTTATGTGTCATTAACAGGGTGTATTAGAAAATAAACTCATTTGACATTAAAGCCTGCACAAAGGCGATATGCAAAAAAAAACATGTAGATAAATATAAATATACCTCTTACACTAACCAGAGCAGCACTAGACAGTAGTAAAAGTATCCAAGTAACTTACTCACAGTACTTTTACATAAATGCATAAATACTCCATTTCAAGTAAATGTTCTACATCCAAAAACAAACCCAAGTTATGTTATGTAAGTACTAGCAAAATGTACTACAAGTGTTTTCGTATATGTTTTGATTAATATATTACTGTTGGATTTTACTACTGTAGATGTTAAAGATTGACCTCATTTTAGCGGTTTATTTTACAACGCCATATTCTAATAAAGTATCACAACCTCAGATAAACAGCAATCTAAGCCACTGGCACAGTCAGGGGATTATGAACATGTTGGGTGACAAAAAAAACAACCTTTAAGATAGACTTATTTTATCATTTGTAGCTGATACATAACTGTTTGGGAGTCTTTACTGTTTCTAAATGATGTCTCAAAAAAAAAAAAAAAAAAAAAAGCTGATTGATTTTCATTGTTTTAAGACTATATTTGATGTCCACATTTACAGTTTTTGTCTTATACTTTACTTGCCCAAGAGAGTACTGGTTTATATCTCAACCTTAATGATTATAAGTTTAAATATTATTTATACTTATTCACGCCAAGCATAAATATTAAATCATTTGTGCTTGACAGATATTTTTTTTTATTACAAGCCTCGACGTAACCAGACATCCCTTTATATTGATATCCCCCAATCCTAGACTGATACATTTTTTTTCGCCAAAATTGCAGGAGTTGCAGTCAACAATATACCAGACAGTATGGTAATGTTAATTTTGGCAACTTCAAGTGTAAATAGCAACTTTTGATATGCTAAAAAATGTGCCAATTTTTTTTTATGTTTTTCACAAAGATTTCAGTGAAAATGGCTCAAATTGACAAATGTTTTTCCCCAGCCTGAAAGACTAGAAATATCCTTTCCATCCATGTATCACACTTATATGCCAGATAAATGTC
>JAPTMW010000028.1:24674257-24688440 GCA_029822955.1 Ostorhinchus angustatus
CTCCAGTATCAGTAGGCTTTTAAATTGATATATTATTATATTATAGATCTATTTTCTGTATTATTTTTGTTCTTATATCACACTACTCTACAAATGGGAGAATCACTCTGTGGAAAGAGTACACCATCATCACTGGTGACTTTTCTGGTTGGGTGCGTTCAAGCGTTCTGAATCCCTCTAGACAATCAACACTCTCGTCCACTACCGTCATCTTCAGCGTCACATAACATCACAGTAAGACTGAACATGCCTGTCACAGATACCAAAATAACGTCTCCGCCTTTGTGTTTGTAAACCTCGAACATAAAACGGCTTTTCTCTTTCTTTCTCATTTTTTTGAGAAAACATGTAGACAACATTTTTTTTCAACTGCACCGTGCGATTGCTTGATACTATACATGCATTGTTTTGTATATACCTTTGTACCCATCGTCATAGTTTAGTAACAAAACATCTTCTTTTGGACATAACAATTTGTAGAACTCGCTAGGAATGACTTGGCCTATTTACAGGTCAATTTTGTTTTTCTAGTTTCGATGCCAAGATTTTTGAACATCCACACATTCATGTAAAAATCTCATATACATACTATAGAATGTAGGCTCATTATAAAAAAAAGATACAATGGCAAATGAAGAGATAAAACTTTAAATTCATACAACTCCACAGAATTCCCTCATTTATCCATCTTTGTGGTTTTACGTTGTGGTTTATTTGTACTTAAAGCCACTCAGCTGGAGCAGAATAAGCAACAAAACTGACTAATAACCCTATTTGGAGGTTGTTTTCCACTTCCGTACCATTCCTGTTCACATGCAAACACCACAGAGAGGAAAATTAAAGCCAAGTAACTTCTGTCAAAGCGTTAAGGCTCTACACGAAGCCTTTGTTCTCATAAAGTTACATTTCACAGTAGTAACCACAATATCAGTGTTTCTAACCAGCTCCAACATCACTGAATCCAAAGACAATAATAATACAAGATGGAGTGAATCAAAACAAATCACAGATACAGAAAACAACCCCCTCAAAAACCAAAAGACTGTAGCAAAATAAGCCCCTAACCACAGGCACTGGTCCAGCCTCGAACACCTCACATCGACCTCTCGTGTAAAAAAGGCGAAAGTGCAGACGACCTGGACGAGCAATTTAGGGACAAGCTTTTTGTTAATCAGAATTAAATAAAATCTAACAGTGTTAATAAAGAAAATCCTACCGTTTAAAAATGAACTTCAGTGTATATTACAGAGGCTAACTGTCATTTATACAGATATCTTTAAACAAATATAAAAATGTTCTGCGTATGAATAAATAATCTCAGTGTGAAATGTAATATTTCTCTCAATGAATTAAAAAAGAAAAATCTGTACAAAATGGTCACTAATATATAAAACTGAAGAGATGATGACATTTTACAGTATATAATTTAATCTAGTCCTATATTTATATATATATCACACTTTTCTTCACAATTATAATATCATACACAAACATCTCACTTAGATATATTTATATATGTATATTTCTTCTATGTTTGATTTCAAGTTTCTAGTTTTTCTGATTGCCAGGGGCGTCCACTGTGAGTGTCTTCAACATGACCACGAAGCCTGAGGCCGTGTTGAAATCACAGCCCACTAACACTTGTCTTGAAAATCATTCCAGAGAGCATTGTCACGCAATTCTGGAGCAAGGGGGTTCAACTCAGACTTTATACTTGAGGAAAGCAGCCAAGCGTGAATACTTCCTCCCCAGTGCTCACCAGACGCAAATGCAGCAAATTTAACTCAGAGAGTTATGGATTTGAGTGTGGAACAGCATGAGTAAGTGAATTTCTTTCATTTGACTTCACTCAATATGAAACCCAGGGCTTGAACCTGCCTTGGCAGAGCTACACAGGATCCAGAGTGAGGCGTAATTCGCTGTGCTGTGAGCTTGCAGTTTCGTACATTGCAAGATCTGGGGGAGAGTCGAGTCAAATGCCACTGCTGCAACCCGACACACTCATCAAGTTGCATTTTAAGTGCTGTTTTCCTGTTTTTGCGTAAAATAAGAACAAATTTCCGCAGCCTCTTCTTTGGATACAACAGCTGTTCTGTCGTAGCCGCTGATCTAATACTTTAAGATCAACCGCTCTGGTGACAGATAAGTCTTAGAGGCATCAGGTAAAACATGGTTTCAGGTCCTTGCAGACAAACAGGCAGGGATATTTAAAAGGCAAAGAGCACTACCTTGGTAGAAGTACAAGAGAGCTAATTACATATTGCACACACTCTTAATAAGTGAGGCCCATTTAACTTAGATAACCTCGAAGTAGCGGTTTGCAGTTCGCACTTTGCTTCGTCCCAACAACAAAGACAAAGCAAAGTGAAAGGGGCAGGGAAAGAACAGCCGCTTCACAGCTCTCAGACTGTCAAACCCCTCCTCTCATCTCTTTGGGTCTTTTTTTTTTTTTTTTTTTTATCACAAGCACTCTCAATGGAGACAAGGCAAGTCAAAGCCGGCCCTATTAAAGTAGCCTTCAAACACATGTCCCCAAACTAATCCCCTCTCCTCGAGCTGCCTACTCTTTGACACAAGCCCCTTTGCACGCATTTAAATCTCAGTGTCACAAAGAATCGATTTCACAGTCATTCTGGTGAACGACTGGAAAAAAAAAAAAAGGAAAAACAGAAATCCTTGTGTCTATGACTGATCATGCGATGTTGTCACCTACTCAACGGGCAGCCTTCGAGTAGCAATAAAAGACAAGGAGCTTCAAAATGATTCCTTGTGCTGGGTTTTGACACAGGAAATCAGTGACAGGCCTGTGATGTGCTTTAACTAATGCTAACTTTGACGACTGTTGTTAAGGCATAGCAAAAGCTCGACAATCATAAGTGTTACGATGTTGATACTCCAATATACTGTATCTGAAATGTGCCCGGGCGACTCTGTATCTTTTAGGAAACATTTTGTAGCTTTGTGCTTCTCACTAGATCTAAAGAGTCTCATTTAAAAGGTCAGGGCCATGTGTTTAAGAGTGTCTTCAATATTTCTACATTTATTCCCCGTGGAGGTCTTGCAGGGGTCAAACTGTATGAAAAAACTCAGAATGTGTGCTGATAATATTTTGCCATCACTAAAAAGAGTTGAAGCAGCATCAGAGATGTTAAAAGTGTGATCAAGTGGCTATAGTGAAGATATATTTTACAAGCGTTACAAGTCAGTAGATCCAGAGTCTGAAAAGAAAATACTTGATCTCTACATCTACACTTTTAAGGGTGCAATGGTGTATATGGCATATTTTAGTGCTTGCCATCAGCGTTGCACTTAGTGTGACTTAGAATGAATCATCATCACACTATTACTGAAAGAAAAAAAAAAAAGAAGAGTCTGTGCTTCTACAAAAAACGTGGCGTCACAAGTGCATTTGTGAGGAATTGTTTTTTGTGTTTTGTTATCACTGTGTGTGCTTGAGTCTTTGGAACGGTTTTTGAAGTCAGGCGCTAAAATGCAAGAGAAACTTGTGAGATGCTACTGCAGAAACATCTTGATTGTCATAGTGAACTAGTTAATACACATATACAGAAATACAACACTGTATACAAGTCACCCTTTGCATGTTTCTCCTTCAGTTTGTGTAACTGTACGTTCTGGTGCTACTTAAAATAAACATGTGCTGTTCTGTGACTGCTCCATTCAATGTGCTTTTGAGAACATCCTGTAATTTTCACACTGACAGTCAATGTTTTGCCCAAAAAAATGTGCTATTATTATCATTGTTCCTAATTTTTCATGAAAAGTTCTAATCTTGTGGGGAAAGACGTAGAGATTTTACCAGTGTGGCATGAAGACTGGAATGTACAGTTGCAACAAAGCGTGGGTCAAAGCTCAGGGAGTGAAAACAATCGTGTAAACTCTGTACACAGTGAGTTCAAACAGTGGGGAAAATATAGCACCAGTTCATTGTTTAAAACATGGGTGACAAAAAGAGAGAAAAAAAAAGCCACAAATGCCCTTTTTTTTTTTTTTTAAACCGAAATCAGTCTCAAACCACAATCGTCACCTTGATCTACTTTGAATTTTTTTTCCGCACATTCTGCCAGGTGATGCAGGTGCAATATAGGAGCAAAATTATCCAGAACAAACACACAACTACTGGACTCACTTGGCAATTATTGCAGCTCTATTTTCTATAATAAAGTCACAGTCTATATATTATAACTACTCCACTATAAACCCTTTGAGCGAGGGTATGTACGTAGACTGATTTCTGTCTGTAAATCTGTCCAGACCACATCAGCTTATAACAGGCAGCTGGTGGGAGGGGGCTCTCATTGTGCACTCTAGATCTGGGAAACTGGCAGTATGACTGAGTGGGAAGAAACTGCAGAGGTGGAACCAGATCAGGGTAGGAAATATGTCCAAGAAGAAGATTGTGACTCCTTTTACAATATGGCAGTTTTTGACATTAAAATAATACGACTCTGCATACTGGAGTGTGGTCAAAAGTGGGGAGAAACGGATGTAAACAAAAAACGGTGGAATTTTCCAAACTGTCCTTGTTTCTCTGAATGTTTTTTTTAGGTGATGGTGCTTGGTTTGCATTCTTCCTTGTCTTCGTTCTCCTCCTCTTCATCACTGAGCGTTGCTAAAAGGGTGAGGTCCTTATTCACAGGCTCCCTGCCGCTTTCTTTGCAGCTGTTTAGGTTAGTTTTTTTTGTTTTTTTTTTTACTTGTGAGCCACAGTGGAAAGGGGAGGGGAAGTCAAAGGGGTGGGGGAAGAGGGAGACAGAGAAGGGGTCGGGGTGGTGGAGGTAGGTGAAGAGGAAGAGGAGGAGGAGGTAGTGGTGGGAGTAGGGGAGGACGACTGGCTGCTCGGCAGGGACAAAGAGGATGCTCGTTGCTCGCGGAGAAGCCGATGGTGACGTAGGGTGGAGGAGAGGAGCAGCGCTTCGGCGGTCAAGCCCGAGGCTGACAGGCTCGCAAGCAGGGCCTTGGCTTGGCTGGGGGATGCTGTCAGGGACGGTACTGCCCCGTCGTGGGGGTACTTCCTCAGGCCGGGGGCAAACGCTGCTGCAGAAGAAGGCAGTCGGCCTGAGAAAATGCCTGTTTTGATACCAGTGATGTATGGCTCAATACTGCCACCGGTGCTGTTGGTCCCCAAGGCCTTCAGGTGGAGCGAGGACACGGGACAGATAAGAAGAAGACAGCAGGAAGGGAGGAGAGGAACGTAAAGAGATAAGAGGTTTTCAGGGACTGAAGAGGAAATAACGAAAAATTAAAGTCCTACAGTTGGTAGTAGCTGGGCATCGCAGCCACTCTTACAGTCGAACATGCCCATGCACACATGCTTACGCACACACACAGAGACTCTGACACTCATGAAAAAATGCACACAGAGTGGGGTTCAGTGGATTCTGCAGTAAACACTGGAGAAGTGAAGGTCCTGGAGCCTGACCCTCACAGGGACAGAATGTGGGGCGGGTTGAAGTAAAAAAAGGGGAGGGGGGGAGGCAGGTGGATGCATGTAGCTCTCTTGTCAGGCAGGTGATGCTGAACAGGAGGAGAAGGATGCGGAGGAGGTCGCTCACTGCTGCTGAGTCACACGGGAACAGGTGGGTGAACGGGCCGGGAGGTGCAGGGCAGCACGGGTTCACACAGGGAGACGATGTGGGTGAGGTTACGCCGCAGGGTCGCAGGAAAGGGGGAGTGGGGAGGGTAAGAGGAGGGGAGGGGTGGGGGTGAGGGAGAGGTGGAATTAGAACAAAAGACAAACACAGAGACCGTTATTTAGGCTGATATCAGCATGTGTGATGCAAGCCACATGTATGAACCAGGCTGCCATCTACACATGATGACCAACACCACCGATAAACACGCCCTGTTACAGAAGGTGAAAATACAAATTACACGCTTTTATTTTGACACTTGCTTTAATGATCTCTTCTCATTAAAAATGCAAAATAATGTTTTGGACAGACAGCTTCACATCCTCATACCTTTCATGCAGTGGTGGAACATAAATACATTTATTATGGTTAAGGCACTTGAATATTTATACTGAATATTAGCATTTTCTGTTACTTCATACTACCCCACTACATATTAGGGGCATATATTGTACTTTTTTTATGCCTTTATTCCAAGTATCTTCAGTCGCTTGTTACTTTTTAGTTTCCTATTATTAATATATAATGCTTAAATTAAAAAAATATATAAGAACCTACTAAGAAATTCTCATGCACTCTCATATAGTTGCTACTAAAAGGTATATGAATAATATCTCTCCAATAAATAAGTAAAAACAACTAGACCTAAGCTGCTTTAAATACATTTCGATGCTAATGTATTTATACGTTTATTCTAAGTGAAACTTGAAGGTTAGGATGTCAGATGGAAACACATATCATATTGATATATGATAATGACTTAAGTTATTAAGTTTTCTTTGTCCTTATGGTTATTTCTCCTGATCCTCTGGGCTGTGATCAGACAGGATTATATGATTTTATATTTTCAACTTCTTCTTTCGTTGTAATAAGCACTGACATCCATATATTTCATATTTGCATGATCTGGACCTTCTTCTCCTATGCAATGCAATTTTCTGTTTTTGCTGCAATTGGAATTTACCTCTAAATGTCACTAAAGTATTTTTGTACATACTAACAAAACCTCATGGACTGCAAAACAAAAGAAAAAAAATATAGCTCAATACTTCTTGCATTGATGATGCTTTGATGCTAGAAGAGGGATTTTTAATGGCGAGAAATCTCTAAATGAGTAATTTAGTTTTGCCGTGGATATTGTTAGTTTCTTCTGCTATTTTTTTTGTATTAAAATTAACTTGGGTAGTGCATTTTTTGGCTTATTACATGGTGTATGTAAATATGCACCAGCTACTTTTCCTCTAAATGGGCAGAAATTCTTAAAATAGTGCTATATAATTAGATCTATTTTATTCCTTGGGTTTTTGCCCCATTCAAGATGCCCCAGAATTGTCAATTATTAATTTACAAGAGGAAAGAAAAGAGAAATACCAGGAGGGACTGAAGGAGAGGTAAATGTTTTGGGGTCACTAGAGAGATGACTGTTCAGTACTTTCACTTATGACAGAATGTAAGTAAAGGTTTTGAGTACATACTCCGTCCACTTCTGCCTTCATGTAATGCTGACGTTAGTCAATAGGTGGCACTGTTCTAACAGCATGAAACTGGGGTAACACAACCTCAGCATGTGCTCTCTTTTGCAGATGGAGCCAAGGTGAAAGCATCCTAGAGAAACAGTGTTCTGTAGATGTTATAACTATGAAAGGGTTACATAGTTAAGAGTCTATTTTGGGGGAGTTTTCTTTATTTCAAGGCATCTAAGTCTTAAAGAAAGTTTTATCTTTATTAATAGGAATCAACAGGGGAAAGTTTTCTGCTGCGGTTGTGAAATGTCTGAGTGTTTGTTTAGGGATTATAGGATTACTTGTGATGAAAAGAGAGCAGGTGTGCTGGTCTAGACGGCGCTGCTGGGAGGCTTTCACCTGCTCTGTAGCAGATCCAGAGTCTGCGCTGCCAACCGTCCCTGGAGCGCAGGGCTGTTCCTTCTGCTTGAGGAAGTCCTCTCAAGCCTAGCCGACACATTTATTCTGGTCTGTGAGTGCGGAGAGGCAGCCTCCCCTAATCTCGCGCATTCAGACCTATCTGCAGAGTGACAGTCTCTCAGGACAGGTCTTCACAAAACCCCCCCACCTCACACCTCGCACCTTTAACTAGCCTGTTTTACTGCCAGATGTAATAAGAGGCCAAGTGGGAAAGTGGAAATAGGTGTTTGCAGTGTGAGAGTGATTCACATTGTCATGCCCTTCTTGATCTATGCCAAAGCAAACGGAGTGAAGTCGCGGCTTTGAACTGTCTGTTCTTATCCCGGGCGATGATTTGAAGGATCCTCACTCCTGGAATGGTCTAATACCTCAGAGCAATACACTGAGTGAGCAAACAGGCAGACCACAGCGGTACCGAGTGCAATCAGAAAGGCTCTATTAATTTTAACATCCACAATTAACACACATGGATCACAGTGGAGCGAACATAAAACCTGATGCCCTGCAAAAAAACCCAAATACAGCTCAATAGTTCTGTCTTGTGTGGATGGTAGTAGAATGGACAGAAAATCCCAAAATCGGTCGTTGTAATTTGCTGAAGGTACTGTTGGTTTTCTCCTCTGCAAGCGCGGTTTATCTGTATTAAAATTAACTTGGCAATAACACTAATAAAAACTAGTGCCAGTGCATTTTTTGGCTTATTACAGACTGTTCAGTGTGATGTCTTAAAAATGTTACACCACCCCTCCAGATGGCTTTCATGACATGTAAATATGCAGCAGCTGCCTTTCCGCTAAACTGGTGGGAATTATTAAAATAGTGCTATATATTTAGATCTCATTTGTTGGGTTTGTGCCCCCATTCAAGACGCCCTAGAACTGTCAATTATTATTTAGCCAGAAGAAACAAAAGAGAAATACCAGCAGGGACTTAAAAAGAAAGGGGTGTAAACGATTTGGGGTCACAAATAGGGAGTTTGGTAAGAAAAGAGAAGAGACACTTTTACCTTTCGCTGTTGGTCAAGCAGAGAGGTCACCCAAGGTGGGCATGTCTAAATGTTAGAACAACAACATCAGCCAAAAGTGGAATCAACAGGAGCGAATTGGAAAGTGAGGGGGAGCACTAAAAGGGGATAGAGCTCAGTAAGTAGGGGATAAGATGTGAATCCTTAAAAGACAGATGCTGAAAGTTTGTAATTCTTCATAAATGCAATCCCTAAAACTATTTGGCTGCAAAAACTTTGAAAATATCCAATCTAATTTGAGTTTTTCTTTGGCAGATCATAAAACCAGTGTCCGTGACAGGTTAAGAAACAGGGTGAAGTAAGCGTAGTAGGCAAAAAGTCCCTAATTGGCTCTTAAAGGCTGTATGGAAATCAGCCCTCCGCCTTGATCATTTCAAGAGAGGAGCTGTGGATAATCAGCGTGTTTTTCAGCAGCGGGTCTATGCTCAGCTGTTTCATTATAGTGAATTCAGAGTTACTCAGTAGACGGATTTTTCTCCATCCATCTATAAACTAAATTGTCAGGTTCTGTGCCTTTTCCTTGTTTTGACAGAAAAGGCACCAAATGTAACAGCTTGTAGAAGAATTTCTGAGCATTCTGGCTTCATTAAGTTTAGAAGAGAGCATTAAAATATTTGCGGTGCTGTCTTCTATCGCCAACTCCTGTACAGCACTGTGTGGTTAACAGAGTTTTTACTTAGTATCTGCTTGGGTATTAGCGTTGATATCACATTGGCTTGCAGTTGTACGCTACACCTGTTTTTGTGTAACTTCACCTTTTAAAAGCACTAATTTTGCCATGTGGTTACTGTAAAGGCGCTGATGGCTTTTATTAGTCTTTGGTTCATTTATTTGTGTATTTGGACCCTAATAGTTCACAAAGTTTGAATTTGAACCCTCCAGGTGCTGCAAAGCTATCTTTATATTCATTCTGGCAAAAAAAATCAAGTGCATTTCTACAACCTGTTTTAATTCCTTCTTAATTTGTTGCGTTTTATAACTAGTTAAGTCACGACATTTGCACATTTAAGGTCAAGACTTCCGGCAAACATTTCTCCGAGTACGACATAACTGTGTGTCAGCAGCAGCGGTTGTAGTAAAAACTGAAAATATGTCCAAACTTTGAGCTGATTACCTAAAATGTTCAGTTGTTGGTTGAACAGGACAGAGCAGCACAGCCAACAACCTGGAGGGGGCGGGGTCATGTGCATTTAAAGGGCCAGCGCTCAAAACGACCTTTCCCGTGTCATTACTCAGAAATAGGGTTGAAGATGGACCTGTGGAGTTTAAAGCGGCGTATGACTTTCGTCGCCAATTTTTCATCAAATCTGTAAATTCATAAAGTCATAGCCTAAGTATCACGAATCCGTAAGTCTGTCCGTAATTACTCACCTGAATCTCTTCCCTCACGGTGAAGAATTTCAAAGTGTACTCCACCATAAACAATCCATTTGTTTACAAACAGAACCTGTAGGTCACTTGGGCATTTTTGTAAATTTGTTGCGATGTGCATTGTGGGAAGTGGAGCTCTAGCTATTTCTGCGTTTGTTGCCACTGCAGCCATAATGCAGCTGCGTAGAACTACCCTTCCCACAATGCATGTCACAACAAATTCCGAAAATGCCCCACTGACCTATCGGACTTTTTGGTTTGATGGAAAATTGATGATGAAAGTCATACGCAGCTTTAATTAAAGAAGAATTCAGACCCAAGCATAGCATCTACAGTTTATGCAGACCACAGGGCAATGTTTTAAAATGCATTATTCCATTTTAAAAAGCAAAATATCACTCCTTGAAATCATTTGGTGCACTGGGTTTTTGTTATTTTGTTATTCCTAATGCAGTTGTGGTATATTAACACCCAAAATGGCCCAACATAAAACTACCCACGCAAACAATTAGCAATGAACGTCCAGAGTCCTCATACGGATAATGCTTTCACATGCAGCTTCTCGTAACAATGAGTGTTTTCAACAGTTTACGGACAAAAGAAGCATCACGTCTGTGAATGTCACGGCGAAATAATGGGATTAATTTTGCTTTCATTAGACAAGTGTAGGAATCCACTCAGCTTTGAAATCGTAGGCAATGAGAGAGACTGGCGGGGGAAGAGTGAAAAGGATAAAAGGGCAGCATGCTGAAATTGCAGTGTACAGAGAGCGGAAGAAGGAAAGAGAGACATAAAGAAGAGGAAAAACGCAAGACTAAATGGTGGGGAAAAGAGAACTGTCCTCTTCATATTGAATAATGTGTGATTGGCAGTGACTCGAGGGGCGATTATTACATAGCACTGCAGAGATTCCTTCCAATCTTCTCTCAGTCTGAGGCGACTAAAGCTTCATTACTTTCCCCATCTCTCCAATCTCTTGCTCTCCCTAAAACATTCATTTCTCTGCAATCTCCAAGACTGAATTTGTGTCTGAATGCTCTGTCAGGTTCTGTGGGGTATGAGGGTTTAGGTACACTTCACTGCTTCTGTTATTTTTCAAATTATAGTGACATTAAGCTTTTTGGCCTGTGCAAGCACAGTGAACAAAAAAAAAAACCTGCCTGGGTTTTACTAAACTGACATGCTTCAACAGTTCAATTTCCCCCCGGTGCCATCTTGCAACCTTATGTCCAGTCCTCTACCTTGAAACCCCCAAAATGTAAGACCTGGCTGTTAAACAAATGTATTAACAAACTCTAACAGGATGAGAGCAGTTTTATAAAATGAAGTCTATCCCATAAAGACCCAGTGGTACTTTTGTGTCAGTTCTTGAATGAATTTTTCTCTATATGTCACCTTTCTTAAGAGATTTATCTCCATTTATTATGTCATTATCTTCTGTATTCTGTGGTTTTTCAGAGAGTATCAAGTATTTTCCTGTTTTGTTATCATGTGGATGTTCATAAAAGCTCAGATTAAAGTTGAGGGTTATGGTATCAAAACAGAGAAAACTGAAGAATAAGTGACTTTTTCAGTAAAATCTATCATGGTGGCTGTTTGGGTCTTTATGGTTTAAATTATTTTTCAGTATTAAAGCCTTTCAGAATAGACGTTCTAGGCTCAAGAGTAAAAAAAAAAAAAAAAAAATCTCAGTGCAGGATTATGTAGTCCCACTATACAATAAGACTACCCTTATAAGAGCTATTCTATTTTACAATTTATTATAACAAAGAAAACTGTAGCTGTTTCTTGCCAAATAGTTAGTCCACAGTTAAATTTACTGTTGACCCTGAGCTTTTTGGCTACTGAGCTTCCTTTATCTTAGACTTGTTAATATTATATTATTATAATTTCACCAGCGTTAGCATATTTTCATACTCAAAATAACAGATTCATACTCTGAAGCTTTAGCAATGTTGCTTTTCTTGACATTTTCAGAATACAGCACAAATCTGATTTTTTCTAATCCAACCCAGGCCACTTTAGTATGTCGTCCTAAATCTGACACATATCTAATATTTTGCAATGCGACTTCAGTCTGAACAGCCAAGTCACATTTATCTGACCTTTACATTGAAATGCGACAAACTGGGTCCCAGGAGTATCACCTCCGTAAACACCTACGTGATCATGTATTACATCAGGACCTCTTTTGCGTACGTGGGTCACCTCAGGGTCACATTTAGTTCATACTCAAAACTGATAGAAGTCGCATTTAATGTGTAATATGAGCCAAAACCCCCCAAAAATCAGATTTCATCAATAAATCCAAATTGTGCATTAAGAACTGCTGTCTGAACATATCGTAAGAAACAACTTTTAGAGCTAAAGAAAGTGACAAAGCGATAAAAGCTAAAGGTACCGTTGTTGTTTTCACCACTGGACACAGGTATAAATGAAAATAACGAAGTTTGATACTGAAATTACAGCGTTTCTTCTACACGGGTGAGTTTGATTACGGGGGTCATGAAGTTATTACATGATATTATCTTTTTAGCCAATTTTGCTGCTTGTTGATCCACGGTTCAGACTAAATTGTGACAGTTCTGACACTTCTGCGGATAAATACTGTTGATTTGTTGGTGGTTTATTCAATCTTAGTAGTGTGTTATGGTTCCACTTCTTTTTCCTGCTGTTGAGAGTTTCCAATATCACAACTACATAGAACCCTTTTAAGACACAGTCAAGAGTGAGAGACCATATAGGACATCATACTAGGAGCAGTGGGCTGTCACTGAGTAGCGCCTGGGGACCAACTCCAGATCTGGGGCAGTACTGAGGTCAAGGGCAGTGTTAGGAAACTTAACCAAGCATATATGTTTATGATGGGGAGGGAGGAACTGGAGGAAACCGCAACAACACGGAAAGAACATGCAAAGCCTACACAAAATGTGGACATAAGCTCTGGATTAGATGCTAGTTTGTTTCTGAAACTTCAATTAGTCATTAATAAATTGTGATGTATTTTACAATTTACAATAGGACTCGTTTTTGATCTCAATATTAACTTAACATAATGACTAAAGGGAAAAAATAAAGTAAGCAACTACTGGAGATATTTAATAGAACAGATACATACAAAAGTGCAGAAGTTGCTTGATCTTATCAAATAATGAGCCTGGAAAGACTTACGAAAACAGAATCCTAAAATACTCATATTTATTTACAACCTAATTAATAACTTCATCAGAGGCATTTATAAACATGCAGTCTTATCTGTATTTTTTATTATCTCTATGACTGACCCGATTGTAAATCCAAAACAAACTGGTGATTTATTTTTTACACATACACATATATATTTTAGTTAATGTGTAATGCCAAATAACAGGTATTTTCAACTTTTTTTTTTTATTTTATGTGTTTACAGACTATAATTAAAGGTAGCTTAAGCCTTCCAGACATTAAATCAGTGTTTGGTTAATTGAAGTGCTAATCCGCCACCACTTTATAACCTGTCTGACACATGTCTCTCTGTGGGATGCAGAGCCTGCAGAGGATTCTTTGATCTATTTCAACAAACCCACGATAATGAGACTGCCACAAAATGTGACTTTGCATTTTAATATAGCTAATGATCATACATTCTTTGATGGCCACTAATTGAGGCTATGTCTTTCTAAAACTCCAGCTAATCGCATTATTCTACTCAGCGTTACATAATGCCATAATCTGAGTATTTGTGAGTGCCGAGTGTGGAAGGGAAGTGCCAAAGTGCTGTGGTGTGAGGACAGGACTGGAGTGGAGGTGAGTAGTGATCGTCAAGGCCAATTTATGCTTGATCTGGTGTGTCAAATACAGAGCAGGTGGCATGGCGATTCAGAAGGCACTTTCAGCTTGGAAAAGCTCTGCATGAGGTGCATGCAGAGGTTTTCCCTGCATCTGAAATGAAGCTTTGAAGGTTTGCAGGGAGTACTAATACCTTAAGGGTAAACAGTGTTTCTATGCTATAAACATGCTAATTGATTCAGCTGTATATGTGTTCTGTATAGGGCTGGGTACTGCTCAGAATTGTTCAATAATTGTACCAGTACAAATAAGTTGGCTTTGATACCAGTTCCTAAAAAGATAATGAAATGACACATTATGATATACAGAGGCGGAAAAAAAATATTAGACCATCAAAAGTCATCAAAAACAATGGTTATGCAATCAAGTACTAACTCCTCTGTGTAT
>JAPTMW010000028.1:24720206-24739186 GCA_029822955.1 Ostorhinchus angustatus
CCACTTGTTTGGTTTTGCAATGCTGGTATTTTATAGATGGTTGGCAACAAAAAGCAGGTTTCATCATTAATGTGTTACTACTTGTAACATATCTACTAGCCTTTTTTGTTTACCTCTTGCAAAACAGCTCTTATCAACCAAGACTAAAGTTAGAGCTGCAGTGTTTGATAGTTATTTTAGCATCACTGAGCAAAAATACCATAAATAACTTTGAGCACATCGTAAATTCTGAGGAGACATGTGACTTCTGCATCTACTCCTGGTTTGTATTTTACAGCTGTGAAAAATCTACCACGACACCCAGATTCCTGCTTATCCCAGAAACATTCAGGAAGAAAGGAAGGTTAAATATGTGACAGTTGTAATTAGATATTTATAATCAGATTCCATTAGAAATGAGTTGGACATGATTCTTATGCTCTACTGTAATGTGGAAGCTTTTCAAGAACTGCATGAAACAATGCCAGGTCATGCTATGTCCACATCTGATGTTTTGATATGGACTCAGAGGCAATAGCTGCAGTGTGAAACATGTACTCTGGCTTTTAGTCCTTGTAAATTTTAATCTATTCATTTAGGACTACATAAATTTAAGACAAAACGTGCTTCAAAAATCCTTTTCCTTTGGTATAACTACACGTAATATCTGACCAGCAAAACACACTTACTTTATATATATATATATATATATATATATATATATGAAGAAAACAGGTTGCATTTAAAATTTTTGTTGGTTAAGAACCGTCTCCAGAGGAATCATTTCAAAGAGTAAAACCTCAATTAACTGAATTACTTTCATGTATTTCCCAAACCTAATGTATTATTCTTTTTAATCCACACCAAGAGATGAGCATGGACCACCATAAAACGATCCTTAGCTTTGTCCATCATCACATCCAGAATGTATTTAATTATATATTTTTTTACCACTTTGGCAGTTGACTGTCTAGATTTATAAGCCTGCAATAAAATTGTATTTGCCCTTGATAGGCAGGCAATCCTTATGAGACCTGGGAAAAGGTATGACTTTATCATGTTTATATTTAATAATTAGAAGTTTACTAGATACCTTGTAAACTAAAAATGACCTTACACAAACAGTGGTGAACAAATCCAAAAAAATGTCACAATGAGTTGGACACAGATTAAATAAGTCTGAAATTGAAACTGAAAAACACTAGCGTGAAAAAAGGAGAATTTTTTTCCTGAGGCTTCCTTTGTTGCAGTGCTCAGTAAGAGCAATTCTTTCTTCCGACGTCCTTCTAATTCTCATCTGAGAAGTTTATTTCAAAAGCTGAGTATTAACATGGCGCTGCCTGACTGAACTCACTCTCAGCAACTATGACTACGCTGCTGAACAAGACACAGAAACCCTGATGTATACCCGTGTGTGTAAGATTAAAGACGCCGTTTTACAGCCTCTTAGTCAGCTTGCCTTGTTACAACAGGCTCAAAACATTGACTTCCATATTGGTAGTTTATGTGATGTGAAAATTCCAAATATCCCTCTGCAGTAATTTTGCATTGTAAATATATGTACGTGTTCTGCACCATCTGGCCATGCATCTGGTCTTGATAGACATACCAGTGTTACAGACGACGGTGCACAGGCTCCTGTGAGGGAAATTGGTTCTCCGTCCTGCTACATCTCTGCCTCCTCCTCTTCTACCTTTTCTTTTCGAGTGATCCAGACTTTTTCAACAGCACTCAATTACTGTCGAGAACCCTACACTGTTTTAAGGGCACGGCAGAAGAAAGAAACAAGTAGGGAACAGGATGATCTTACACAGAACAGAAGCGAGTAGAGTGGAAAGCGGGACACAGCAGCCTGACAACAGACCTGAGGCTACAAACTGCATTAAACTCAACGCAACCTCCCACCATGTCTTTTCTTGTTTCATGTACTTGTACACGCAAGCATGAGTGACTACGCGCGCAGACACACACTGTTCGGCTCTGTTTTAAGGTCAGTGTACTACTAGTCTTGATATATGGCCTTTTATGTTTGAGAGCACATCCTATTAAGGTTTGTCACAATTTAGAGTCAATAAAGAATAAACAAAAAACAAAGAAGAATATTCTTGGTTCATTAATTAATCATTGCTCCAAAAAATAAAAAAAAAAAGTAATAAAAATACAATTGTGAAAAAAGTGTTTGCCAAAACCCAGGATGTCATTCTCAAATGGATTCTGGATGAACCAAAAGATATTCAGTTTACTGTCAAAAAGGAGTAAAAATGTGGAAAAAAATTCACATTGAAGATGTTAGAATAAAAAAATGTAGACTTATTTTTCTTGCAAATCACCCAAATTGATTCAAAATAGCTGTTGACAACAAATCGAATCTTGTTGCAGCTCTATTTCATCTACAGTACGTCATGTTGTCTGTGTAACTACAGAAGAAAAAAATACTCCTAAAATAGGATGAACAAGCCTGTAGTTATGTATTTATTTATTGCGCGGTAATGTCCGTTTTATTGAATTTAATGTGACGAAATGATAAATAAAAAGGATCAGAGCTTTTGGTAATTCTTTCAAACTGCACAAACTGCAACTTTTGGTCGACTTCCATAATTGATTTGTGTTATGATTCTAAGTATTAGTGAGCTGGGAAGTCAGACTGAGGAGGCATCTGCTGAAAAAGCCCAAAAATAATGATACATGATACTGTTGTAAGAATAACATATTGTAAGAGGATTCAAAAGCAATCTATTCTCACACAGATATTCTATTCCACCTCTACTTAAGAATCTGAAATGACCAAATGGGCAAATATCTCAAAAATGACGACAGCCATGGTTATTAAACAGAGAAATGATAAATCTTGAAATCCTGAAATGTTCTGCTGCACAGTTCCTGTTTTCTGAGCTTTTCACCGAATCTGATAACTTTCCTGTTTGGTGATATGAAATTCTGCCTGGAGTGAGCGGGGGAATATATGTCAGCAGCAGAAATGTCAAAAACTGTGATGTGTGAAATGACAATGAAGCATCTGGCTCTAGGGGGAAACATGACAGATAGGTGTTAAATGGTTAAAATCACAGTCTTCACACCTTATGCATTTGTCTTCCCTTCTTTTTAACCCCAGAGTTTTATCCGTTGTCCTTCTAATGATATCTATGCCTTCCTTAAAAGCTTGTCTGTCACTGCCTCAATTTGTCGGTCTTCCTTACTGTACTTTACAATATATCCCCTGAAACTCACTTCACTTTTAAACCACCCAAAGCAAGTTTTAGATACTTTCTGAGCTGCTTTACAGTTTGTCAACATATCCTCTTGCATTTCTCTGTCTCAGGACCGAAGTTGCCTGAATCGTACAATTTCTGTCCGTATTTATTCTCAATGTCTCTTTTTTTCTGCCAAAAACCCCCCACAAAGAACTGCATCTCTCACTTTTACAGAATGGAAAAGCAAACAGCTCCCCTTATCGATCGGTCTGTAACATCTGTTTGTCTCTACCCTCTACCTCTTCTATCCCGCTATCATTATTTCTCTCAATACTTTCTAACGCTCCGGCCAATACTCTGTCTGGACACGGCGCCCATCCCCCAACACCACCAGGCTCTTTAGAAAACCAGGAGTCATCAACGCGTGGAACAAATTGCTTTGTGAAATTGCTCTGAATTGTGCATAGACACAATCAGACAGCGAAGAAGGAAAGAAGGAAAAATGGGGCTCTCGTCAGGAATGGAAGGTGATGGTTGAAGATCACGGATTCTCTTCCCACACACTGTGCGATTTTCGGCCATCTCAGACAAAAGATAGCAATCGTGACAGAATCGTAGGACCATCTAAATCGGTGGTCCTACGTTGCACTGTGAGACGGGTTCACGGATGGCTGTTGTCACCTTCTTGCGACCAAAGACTGCCTGCGATAAAAATTAAAAACACTATCAGAAATTTGGGGTGATCATCTCAGTGTGACTAGTGCTGCAACCTATGTCCGCTAACTGACCCATAGAAGCACTACACTGAAAATGACAGACCATAACAGTAAATGCTAACGTTAAATGCTAGCAGATGCTAACAAGACACCCCATGTGTGTGCAGGAGAGGTATCGAAGGTCTTTCCTTCCTGCAGCTTTCAGGCTCTAAATTCTGTGCAATAACCGTACGATAAACAATGCAATACACCGTGCAATAAACCTGTGGCATGATCAGCATGTGCACAGCTGTAAATAGTGTATATAAGTTTTCTGATTGTATTTATCTTGATTTTGCACTTCTTTGCTCTTGAGTGTTTGTACTTTTGCTGTTGTAAACCTTGAATTTCCCCTCGTGGGACCAATAAAGGCTTATCTTATCTTATCTTATCTTATCTTATCTTATCTTATCTTATCTTATCTTATCTTATCTTATCTTATCTTATGTACTTATTTCAAGCTCTCTTTGCAAAACTGGCATCCCAAGTTGGCCTCTCTTTCCGAGCCCCGACCACATCCATATTCTCCTCCTTTTTTGACTTCTTGTTCACACATATAAATGCCAAAAGGGGCGAGTGTTCTGTTACTTCTTCACATTTTTGCTTTTAAAGGATGGATTGTGCACGCTGATGACATTTTATCCTTGCACATCCACGTCGACTCATGTACATCCTAGGCTGCGATTCAGCGTGCGTTTTCATCGCGCAATCTAACGCGCACACAGTAAACTTCATGTCGTACAGTGTGGCTTGCTGTGAAGTTATAAGATTGTTAAAATGGCACACTGTGTAGAAGCCTTAAGGGGATGAAAGACGGTGGATTTAAAACAGAAACCTGTTCCCTATTTCTGAATTTAACTCTGTGTCTTATCTAATAATTACAAAGATTGACATTAAGATACACAAACCTGAAAGTAGTCTGATTTCAAAAGAGATGAACATGTCGTGGTGAGGCAGGAGGATGAAGCGTTCACAGTGTGTGAAGTAAATAGCTTTGAAGGTGTTGCCGCTTTGGATTATTTTGTGGTTTCATCCTACATTTTATTACAACGGCGGCACCTTGTAAAGCAAGAAAATAAAAACTCACACTGTCACTCTTTGGCAATCACATGGTGTATTTTTTTTTAGGCGCAGTAGTCATTTAACGCAGCAGAAACTGAAGAATGAAGTTTGTCAGTGTTTTGTCGAATCGTCATCCTGTTGTATTGTGACTTATTTTGTTTACTCACTAACTTACTTTTGTTCCTTTTGTTGTTCCATGATGACAGTGATGATAACGAACCTTTATTTTAACTTCCCCTCCTTCAACGTCTCCAACTATCCTATCATTCTATATCACTACTATTCTTTTCACTATTATCATAAGTAGCCCTTTGGTGATGACGGCAATGGTAATGATAATAACTTTTATCACAGTTGTTGTTGTTATTATTATTATTGTTGCTGCTGTCATTGTCATCGCTGCTATTATTATTACTATTATGGATGATAATGATCACAACATGACTGAATGCTATACAGAAACTGATTTGCGTATGTTACGACACACCCTCCCCTGCACAAACAGATCCTGATAATAACAGAATACAACTACCCACTGTAATTTAACATGGTTTCCGCAATGCCGTCTATCTTGTGTTTGAGAGAGAGATAAGTTTGTGATTTTGAGCCAGATCTTAAAATATTTATGGGTTTATGTGTTTATTCTAGCATCATCGCGGATCATGCTTAGAATTATTAGTGAATGATTCAAGCATGGGAGTTATTAATTAAAAATTCACTTTAATATAGATACTGACACGCATTTGCTGATACCAACTACTGTAAAATAAAATAGAGGAATAAAACCACACATTCCTACTCAGTCTGCACAAAGAGTTACCATTGTTCTTTTTTTTGTCATTAGCATACTGAGATAGTTAAAAGAAAAACGCAAATTACTCAACAATTGAACAGCAATCAAAGTCAGTATTTTCCTGATGAGAAACTGCAGATACATTTATACGGGACATGATTTTTCTTCTCACCTTTTTGAAACAGAACACATTCTTTAGTGAGCATATGTTCCATCAACAATACTGTACTACTATTCTTACTGAAACAAAGCGCCTCTCTTTCTATCCTCAGTGCTCACTACGCCCACGTGGTGTTGAGAGACACAGTGGCTACTTTTCATCCGTTCTTCTTATTTTTATTAGTCATATTCTCATTAATAGGAGTAATGATAAATAAAAGCTCAATCAAATGCTTAACAAATGTCATACCTGTTCTGACAAGGAAAAGGTGAGCCTTTGAAAGCTTGCATACTGAACAAACACCCACATGCACAAAGTTTCAACATTCTCGTAGAACTTCTCTAAGTTGTGTAATGGATTTATGACATGTGACCGACAGTGCTTTCATTCCCATTTCATATCACTGTTGTTTGACTTGTAAGGGTTGGGGGAAATTGCTTAGCCTTCACCATGGGTCAGAGCATATGGCTATTGATATTCAGTGACATTTCCACCCTGTCCAAATGATATTGTGAACAGTGACTCAGGAAACACTTTTCCAGAGACAACCCCCAGGATCTCTTCTAATGCACACATCATTGTGTTTTTAACTTTCTCTCCTTTCCCTGCCACTACAAAAGTGATGCATATTACAAAATGTACTGGCAAAACAAATAGACTTAACTCCGCAGCTTCGCCATAAGTGATATACACTTTCAATACATCTCAATGCTGGCCTTCCCTATACGCACCCTATATTTCTTCTCTGCAACCTGTGGAAAGAACACATTCAAGAGCCTAGTCATGACTCAAGGCTCTGTGCTAATGTCAAAGCATTATTTCAGTAATGCCTCAGTGGCACATCTGAAATGTCTTCTTAATGTCTCAGTCAGTCGGTGCAATACTCCAGCAAGGTCACATGGCTTCTAGCCATTAATGCTGGCTGACTGATCATAAATCCAGAGAATCGTCTTCTGCAGATTAAATGGAGCTGCAGAAGTTTAAGCTATTGCTACCTCTTGACACCACAACCTTATACACAGACACACACTGTCCAAAGAGTCTGGAGATGTCAAGTGACCTGGGTGATGCAAGAGCCAGAGGGGCTTCGAGATAGGCCGGTGACGCCTGTGGAGTCTGGCGTGATCCTACAGCGCTAGGCACAGACACAAATTCACACAAACACCCACACTGAGGATAAGAATGACAAACACAAAGACAGACACTCAGCACTGACCTTAAAGCTCCAGTAGTTGGGCTGTTGCTGTGGAAGTTCATGAAGGACGGAAGTAGAGGGGGAGGGAAAAAGAAAAAGGAAGAAAAGTTATTTACTTCAAGCTTAAGTTTACCAGAAAAGAAAAAAAAACAAAACAAAACAATGTGATATAACTCAAGTCCCATCTCCACAACACACTGTAGAGCACATTACTAAAAACTCAGTGATTAAAAAGAAATTATATATATAATGGCTGTGCAGAAAAGAAAAGTAAAGTGCTTCTTATACATTTTACACACTAACAAATCTATATTTGATTATTTTTCTCTTTAGTTCAGAACATGTGTGCAAATGCCACTTAAGATAACAAGATTAAAAAAAAAAAAAAAAAGAGTAAAATATGATAAGGTAGCTACAGTTCTGAAAACAAAATAAACTGATAATGTTTAAAGCAGAACTATTGAATTGTGGTAGCAAACATCAATGAATAGAGCCACATATAAAACACCTTTAGGTTACTGTATAGAGAAAAAAAGGATTACAATAGGAAAAAAATATGCCTGAATTTGTGCAGTGTAGTAGATACTAAGCGAGATGCGATTTGTGGCAAAATAAAATGTCTCTTTTCTCACATATAGTTTAAACTCGCTGGCCACTTCATTAGGTACACTTGTTCAACTGTAACCTCATGCAAATATCAAACAGGCCAGTCACAGTGTAACAACTCAGTGAAGATACGCTGTACTTCAAACCAGCATCAGAAAGAGGAGGTGATTTAAGTGACTTTGAATGTTCCGTGGTCGTTGGAGCCAGACAGACTGGTCTGAGTATTTCAAAAACCGCTGATCTTCTGGGATTTTCACACACAACCATCTCCACGGTTTGTAGAGAATGTTCTAAAGAACAGAATATATCCGGTGAGTGGCAGTCCTCTGGGTGATAAAGGCAGAGGAGAGGAAAGTAGAATGAACAGACTGGTCAAAGCAAAAAGAAGCTCAAACAACCACTTGTTGCAGCAGAGGTATGCAGAAGAGCATCTCTGAATCCACGGCAGTGGCTGCAGCAGCAGATCACAACAGGTGCGGCTCCTGGTGGTTAAACCCCCTTTACACAGGGGTGGCGATCGGTGAGAGGTCGTTGAGTGATTAAAAAATAGTCCGATCTCTCAACGATCCTTCAATGAGCACCCGTGATCACCAAGATCTCTCAATGATCTTCCAGTGATCTCCACAGTCGCCACGATCTGCTCAAAGTTGTGACTCGGTCTAAAACAATCTCTCAACGATCGCCAAGGGAAGCGATCTCTCAACGAACGCTCAAGGAGCCTTCAACGATCTCCCAATGATCTCTCAGTAATCTTTCAATGAGGGCTGAATTCTTCCACCCTGAAGGTAGAGATGGTTGAGAGATCAATGAGGGAATGGGTTCGACTATCTCGATGACACCCCCCCCCTCCTGATCCAACTGACCAGACAGTTTAAAGTCAGGGATCAAAGGCTCAACGAGTGCACAAGGATCTCCCAAACATTTAGACAGAAATTGCTTTTTCAAGGCTTAGAAGATTGTTGAGAGATCAGGCCAATTTTTGATCGCTCAATGGTCACCCAACGATCTCTGTGTTGTATAAAGGAGCCCTTAAGAACACGAAACAGAAGCTGCAACTCACACATGCTCACAAAAAATAGATAATAGAAGAGTTCAGCAGTTTTTCTGAGAAAATGCTGCGTGGGCTGATGAGTCGATTTTTGCTGTGACATTTGAGTTATGTGGTCAGAATTTGAAAAAAAAACTACATGAAAGCATGAATCCATTCTGCTTTAGATCAACACCTCAGGTTGGTGCTGATGCTGTGATGATGGGGACATATTTTGTTGGTACACTTTAAGCTTCTTAGTACCAGCTGAGCATCATTTAACCCATCCATCATCAACCAAAACCATCTATTGATCTAAAATGCTTAATACCTGTTGATCCACTAATCCTTTCAATACATGGAAATAACTGACATAAAAGGCAGTGTGTCATCTTTTCATGGTCATCAGATATGACCCATTTGGACGTTCAGAGGCTCCGCAGTGAGAGTGGAAGCACCGTCATCTTCTACAACATTGATTCACCAGTAAAACCCATAGAGTTTGATTAATAACAGTGGATGAAGGCACTTGCTGTATGTTCAGTTAATGATATATTTTGCTCTTCAGTTTTCTCCGTTTCTGATATAATATCTTTTAAATTGAATCTGAGCTTTAATGAACAGCTAGATGATCAGTGAATAAAAAATAGAAAAATACTAGATTTCTACTGAAGAACGCAAAATAAAGAGGATAATATAATATTAAATGGTGATACATCACTTGAGGAATATTAAATATAGAGAAAAATTCATTGCAAACTGCACTGGGTCTTTATGGGTTAAACACTACAGCCTACTTGGGTATTGTTACTGACCACATCCATCCCTTTATGACCATTGTGTTCTGATCTACTGATGGTTACTTCCAGCAGGATAACACACCATGCCACAAAGTTTACATTATCTAAAACTGGTTTCTTGAACATGACAATGAGTTCACTGTACTCAAACAGTCTCAACGGTCAACATCTCAATCAAACAGTGCACATTTTGGGATGTGGATTTGCACTTGACATATCTACAGCACTTGATCATGTCAATATGGATTAAATAAGGTGAGGAACGTTTCCACCACCTTGTTGAATCAGTGCAGTTCTGAAGCCAAAACAGGATACAACATGGCATTATCAAGTTGTACCTAATAAAGAGGCTGGTTTAGTGTCATATTGCACTGCTCTAGAAACCACTGTTAAGAAGCGTTATGTTTGTTCACAGAGCAAACTGCATTTCAGAGCAGCTAATCCGACTGGGTTCTCCTGCAAAATCCAAACCATAAAAACGCGCCGTACCTGTCTTTTTTATGAAACTCATTAATATTGTTGACAGCTTACTCTAATGTGACAATGTAAACCCTAGTCATTAAATTTGATTGGTGTTAATGCATAGGGTGGTTGTGTTTTGCAAGCGTTGGGTTACAGCGCACCTGAAACAAGCTTGTGCTGTTGGCTGTATCTGGTGAGGAGGAGGAAATGAATAGAGTGAAATCGAATCAAACAGCATCCCACTCTGTTGTTCAGATGTTGGCCTCTCTCCCAGACTTCTCCACCACAGGCGAGCCACTGTTCTGCCTTCCCATGCTCTCTCATTCTTGGTTCGACTTCCGTGCTGTTTTAATTTGAACCTCACATGTGTACTTTCACCAGCCCATGCTGTATCGTTTTGCTACGTGTTTGCCCTTCCAGCTGCCTGGCCGAAAAAGGTGCTAACATTTTGTCCAAGGCCTCAGGTAGTGAGTTTCCCATTAAAGTATTATTACCCCACAGTCAAAACCAGGCCATGCCACTGATGGCCCAGAAATACCTCAAAATGACATGGAAAATTAAAAAAGAGATTTTGGCAGAGTTCATGAATTTTAATTCTAATCCAAACTCTTATTCTTATCTCCAGGCAATTTTCAGTCTATTCAGTCTCCCTACATCAGGACCTGCATTAGTCTACTGGCACAGGAATAAAATAGTGACAGGGGAGTGTTGATTTATTATAGTTGGTGCTTTTTCATTATAAGCTTTCTATTTCAAAGCTATCTCAATAAAAGCCTGCACGTTAGTAAACACAGGTAATAGAGCAGGCATTTTTAACTTCATCTTTATTGAAATGGAATATTTCACATTCCACGTGCACCTCCATTACGCTCTTCCCACGTTTTCAGCCTCTCTGTGTATGTTGTGTATTTTTTTTTTCACTTCGCTTTAATTATATATTTAAGTGTTACTATCACACTTATTCAAAGAAATAATCCTTTCTTACCCACGCAGACATAGCCGTGTCATTTCATGCCCACATTTCTACATACAGTAAACTAGAGTTATGTGTCTGTAACACATTATACACAGAGTATATCCAATGTGCTTGCATACAAATTACAGATTAAACAAATAATCACTTTGACTCAATCACACCATCAAGGTATTGGATAAAAATCTGTCCCACATGGCTTTGTTTGATGTTCAGTTCAAGACTATCTTTATTAATTAAAGTAATTTTGATGTTATGTCATTCAGATTAATTTTGCCTTAGACCAAACACTTCAAAAGTTATCCAGGTTCTAATAGTTAGGGGTGTTTGATATTGGCTTCTAAGAGTCATTATATTGGCCTTCACAAAACCACTATGGTGGAACTTGTAATACCAATACTTTGATCAATACATGTCTCCCTTTGCACTTGTTTTGCCGTGGATCTATGCTCTGAAAGTGAAATGGTGTAAGATGTGTGTAGAATGGTGCAAATCAAACTGTGGATACACTGATAGTGCTGATAAAGCTCTAAAAATGAAAACCGTTTTCATCCCTGATGTGTATTGTGGATTGCACTTAGATTTTGGTAGTAATAATAGTAAAATACTACAAGTAATACAAGGGATGCATAGGATTATTGCACTCAAATGAGGTAATATTTAGCTCTCAGTCTATAAGCTACAATTATAAGGAGCGACTTTAATGAATAATACTTTGTCTACCAAGTATGTGATCAAAGTGGGAGATGTGTTCTTTAAAATATTTAATTTTGGAAAACTGCGCATATATCCTCACTGGCACTAAAACAAGAAGGACTTAAAATAATATGGACCTTAATCTCAACCCACGCTTTCTTTTCCCCATAGCACTAACATTTCTTCTAACGTATGTCAAAGAGATTATCGTTAAAGCTGTGGTGTTGAGAGGAAGCATTTCTGTTTTAAACACACTTTATTTTTACTGTCCCTGGGAAAACATTCGTTTCCTTGTATTTTAAGAATGAAACAAAACATATCAAGAGTTAATAAACGGATGTATGGGAATCTCAAATAATGCCTTTATGATAACACATAAATCTAGGCACCTTTTCGAAGTCTGTGTCCTTTAGGAGACAGTGAAGTCCATAAAACATCTACACATCCTGTGCAGAGAAGAGGTCAAAAAGCTGATTGTGAAAAGTCAGATTCAGGTGAGAGAGGTCATGGGTAAAGTGGGGCACTTTGGGAGAAAAGATAAAGCAACAATAAGGTCCAAAGGTCAGGATGAGCTTGTACTGGCCTCGAGCACCTGATCACGTGTCAATCACTCAGTATAGCTGATAAGTTTCATCCCTGACCTCACAGCAGTTCAGAGACACCATAATGAAGAACTGCTGCTATTGAAAAAGCATTAATGATTTTATTTTTCCAAACAACTAAATGATTCTGAGGGCTGGCTTTAATGGTGCAGAAGTGATTTGTGGTCTTTGTGTGTCTGTCTCTGCCATATAGTTTGTGTTTGATACTCTCTAATGAGGCTTACTCACAGTTCTTAGGTGAATTAAACACATTCATTCTTCACTGCCTGGTGTTAGTTTAACTGCTACTCTGCTGACAATAGCAGATATGGGCTTGAACTTTGAGTTGTAAATACGGCCCTGGAGGTCTATCTCAGTATCTCAGTTTTAAGAGGATCTGAAAAACAAAAAACCCTCAATTCTAGAAATTACTATTACAGTCAATGCAATCCTGCTGGGAACCCATTCAATAAAAGATATTATAAATGCAACATGTAAAATGCAATTCTGGCTAAATACCACTCTATAGTACACTATATCCATACGCCTCTGTGCATACTGTATATATACATAAGTGCACGCATGAATATGCATTAAGTGTTGTCCACACAGCCCCAATAGAAGGACAGAGCCTTGCAGAGTAGAGCGCTGTGTTACCTGACCTGCATGTAAAGCAGGCTGCACTCACACCACCCCTCCTCCACCCCCATCTCTTTCTCATGTCGTCATCCTCTCAGCACCTCCCGCCCCCCATCATTCTTATTTCCCTCAATCTTCCTCCAGTCCAGTTTAGTGTCTTAACATTACCACCGCTGCTCTCCCTTTCTCTTTCTATTCTAAAAACACCCACACTCGTGCACACTGTAAATTAACACACACACACACACACACACACACACACACATAAGGCTCAGTGTACACAGTTTACACTACCGTCCACTCAGCCTCTGTCTTTCCTGAGCTTCAGTCTGCTGAGCATATGCACACCGTCACCACAACAACCACAACAAACACAACAGGCGTGGAATCTAATCCTAGCTGGCACATCTCTTCCCCTCATGCACACACACTCTCCATAACACCCTCCGGCTCCCACTTCCAAACCTCCGGTGCTGTCTCACCTGCAGTGCACCTGTGCCTGTCCACCACTCCAGTCATCCCAAGACTGTCCGTCAGGTGCAGCGTATCCTCATCGCGTTTTTGCCCGTGTCTCCCTCCCTCTGCTTCTCATACCCTCCCTCCCTCCCTCCCTCCTCTCTCTCTCTCTCCCTCTCTTGCTCTTCAGTAGCACATGCGGCGGAAACTCTTTATTTAATTCATTACAACACCAGCCGATTAACTCCTTCGCAGATGGGTGGCTGGCTCCTGCTGGTGCTGGCTAATTGAGCAGTGGGCTGTTTGACTGCCTGCTGCGCGCCTCTCCAGCTCCTCCTCTACCCCTCCCTTCTTTCCTCGCTGTCCACGCTCAGAACATCCATGAGATGACAAGGAATCCTGGGCTCTGCCGCTTCCTCCCGCATGGAGAGAAAATGCCCTGTCACTTCAGGATTTGCCCACTCTCCGGGCTGTCTTCCAGTCCTTATTCTTCTTATTATTTTGCAGTTCTTCCTCTCTCTACACAACCTGACCTTTGCAATGCGATATCCCCACTTACCATATATGGAAGAGGTTGCTATGGCAACTATGGACTCCACCTGTCTGTCACCCGCCCCTCCTACTCCTGCTCATGCTTTCTCCCTTTCATTCTCTGCCTTCAGTCCTGATGTGTTTCCTTATCATGACATTGCATTCACACATATGCAGTACACAGAGTGTTCGCAATGTACAATGTGCAAGAACTGAATGTTCTTTCCATTTGTGCGTGTGTTTTCATAGCTGTCTTCATACCTGAACACTCTCATTCCAGCAGAGAGAAAGTTTGACTGTGACACCTTAATGAATACCTCTAAGGAAACAGCCGAAGAAGACAACTTGACAGCCTTCTGCTCTGTATTTTGTCCTCCTCAATTATTTGAATGTGCGCACCAGCTCATACAGTGCTGTTATCTGAGACTTTTATAGTTTTCCTGACAAAAAAGCTAACTATGTTACTCCAGCACAATCAGTGAGGTGCATACTGTACAGTTGCCCCAACTGTCAATGCACATTAATAAGAAGAGACTGAGACAAGCAATTTTTTGTTTGCTTATCATTCATTAACCTCAAACATGGCTTATCATATGAAACAATTAAGCGGCCTAGTGTCAGTCACTTAGCATGGCTGCTCACTCCCACGTTCAATTAAATTAGTCAGCCTAAATAAATATGCACTATTATGCTCATCCAAGTGTTCCCTGAAAGCTAAATGATCTTGGTTATTGAATGTTTAACTTAATATGCATTCCTCTCCATAGGTGTATCGACTATAATGTAAATGCCCCTTTTTTGAAAAAAAATGTTTTAAAAACGTTTAATCGCCTTTTTGGTGTTGGCAAGACTTTCAGAATCATTATCTTTTTTGCTGTTGTCATTAACTAGCAGCTGCCTTTGTAAGTATGGTTTTAATGGCTTATTATCATCGATCCCTATTCTCTGTAATGAAGCACATTGTTCATATTGCTCCTTTTACCGGTCTTTCTCAGCCTTACAACTTAAAACATCTTCCAAGACCCCCTAGAAGCATCAATGTAAAATAATTAAATTAATACCATAAATGTGCAACAAGTAGGCAGATAATCACTGGAAGTAATGACTGCCAGTTAACTAAGAAAATCCTTCCTTTGCAGCCACCAAACTGACTGAAGTAATTAGTCTGAGAAAAAAATAAAGAGTTTATCAATTACTAAATGATACATCTTAAATCCCAATCAAAAAGTAGTGACATGTTTTTCCTTTGCTTTACATCGGCGATGACAGAACACCAGACACATGTATTGCACTGTTTCTGTATTAGACATAGTAAGCAAGATTAATTCTGTTCTGTTTACCTGTTCTCGTGCCGACCTCTCTGATGTGCCCCTCATGCTGGCGTGGGAGGGCGAGGGTGATGGCGGGTTGTGATGTGGGCTGTGGTGTGGATGCTGCAGCTGCTGCTGTTGCTGTTGGTACTTGCTCTTCAGGTGATCCATGAATGCATCCCTCTTGCGCTCCATGTCAGCCTTGTGCAGGTTGGTGAGAGCCTCAAGGCTCTGCGCCGCACTGACCGTGTGGCGGTGCTCTGATGTGTGCACCAGGCCCACATTGGAGAAACGGCGAGCGCTGTTCCCCAGCGTCCGGTACTCTCGTGGATATTCCAGATCATCTGTTGAGATCATGTGACTGCCACCACGCTCGGGATCTGAGGGACGAGGACAGCAGAAGGGAAGGGGGGACAAAAGACAGGAAAGAAGGAGAGGGTGGAAAGTGTGCAAGAAGGAGGTGAAACACCACCCACACAAACATGCAGAAAGGTTTCAGGTAGACGTACATACACACAGAGCAGGCATACATAGGTGGAAACAAATGGAGCAGAGAGCAGGAGAGTGGAAAAATAAGGCACAGAGGGGACAGGAAAGTGAGAAAGAGAGAGAGAGAGAGAGAGGGAGAGAGAGAAATGGGATGGGATGTTAGACTATTTGCCACCAGGACAGAGCCGTTCCCTGCAGAATTATTGAGTTCAAGTTCTGAAGGGAAGAGAAATGAAAAAAAAGTAAAAAGCTTCGGCAATAGATCAAAGCAAGAGACTCAAACTGAATTTGTTTTGCTAGATATTCCATTGTGATATGCCTTCATGTCACCTTAAGTGGCTTTCATTGTTTTGCTAGAAAACAGAAGGAGAAGAAAAAAAGGAAAAACAAATTTGAGTCAAATTTAAGAAAGGTGCAAACACGAAGGAGCACTTCTTTCATTTCTGGTCTCCACTCACTTTCTCTCACCAACTGTTTTTGATCTCTCCCTTGACATTCTGTGTCACTTTCTCTACATATTCTCACTGACTCTCGTCTGGAGGTTACTGATTCCGCTGTCCATTTTAAGGAGGCACATCACTCTGTCAGCCCTTGGCCTTTTATCTGTGCTCCAAGTGACAGACAACATAGCTCAAGGTGGAAGGCATACAGGCAGGGAAGGGAGACAGCCAGAAGAAGACAATATGGTTACACAAAAAATATGTGACTAAAAAACGAATGAACTCAAAGCATGAGAAGGGACCCATTCGCCCGCCGGACGGTTACCTTGCTTAGGAAAACAGGCCCCGGCGTTGGCTAGAGAAGACAAAACATGCCAAGGGTTAATTTGTGTGTTTGTGCACAGTTGTGCGAGCAAACACACCAGAACAATGTTTCATGACTACCACAAAAGATGGGTGAATATGATAGCTGTTTTCTGATGGTCAGAAAGGAGCTATCTCTGAATAACAATTAGTTAATGCATTATATATGCATTATCATGTATTCATAAGGGTTAACATCTGGGGAAAGAGTTTGCTATGAATGCTAATACTAACTTACAAAAACCTGGGAATGGCAAATGATTATCATGCATTATTCACACAGGAAATTTTCAATTTGTCTGGAAATCACAATGTAATAAAGCATTTTTCATCAACTGGCAATTTCTATAAACTCCAGCAGGTAAAAAAACATCCATCCAGAGATGAATAACAAAAAAAGAAGACAAAAAACACCGGTTAATCTAAAAGCATAAAAAGTGCTGAGGCTTAATAGGAGTGAATGAAGTGGACCATCTGTACATTAAAGGCTCATCAGCACCATTAGGATGAGCTGAACAAGTGAGCAGCAGAGGGAGGCTCCTCGGGGCAGGAGCAACAAATGGACTGTTAATGAACGCAGAGGAAGAGGGGTGGAAGCCGGCCAGATGGAAGCCCAACAGAGCTGCACCACACTCCGGTGGGCAAACTTTAACATAAAGGAAGCCTGTTTGGGGCAGAAGGTCTGTGATCATCCCAATGCAGCTGGAATCAAGCTGTGCATGTGATACAAACCCATTTTTCACTCTATTCTTTCTCACAGAGATCATTCTCAAGTCTGATCCACCGTTTCAACACCCTGACCTAACATCCACCACATTATGAAGTGCTGATAAACTGAGCAGGGGTGAGGCGAAATGAGCTGACCTCTTAGCTAACAGTATTAGCATTGAGTCCTCAGCATCATGTCAAGGCCGTTGGCCATATTCATCTGGCCCCTACGCAGACCTCCCAGATCTCTGGTTTACACTTCATTAAGCTGGAGCTTATTGTGCATCAGCTAACAAGGACCTGACTCAAGGGCCCCATTACAATGGTTGGGAAAGCTGGGTCTATGTACTACAGTTTATTATTGTGACTGAGCATCCGCAATGTGTGTAAAAAGCTGAGTAGGCTAAACTGCCTCTGGACAAAAATAAAGCTGTGAGGAGATTGAAATCCTCTGCATCAAAAAGCAATATTACCAACATTATCCGCTTTAGTCCTATTAGAGGGGGAAATCATATACATCATAGTGGTTTGCAAGCATTTGCCAGAACTACATTTATTTTGTTTGCTGATATGGAAAACATCCAAAAAAACTTTTCAAAGAGTAGTTTGTTGACATATCTTGTAAAGCTGTATATAAAGCCCTCCTCATCTCGAATACAGCAGGAGTAAAAGTTGTGTGGGTTGGAGAATAAGAATAGAATAGGAACAGGTTATTCATATTTACTTTCGTCACTCACAGCCAATATACTTCCACATAAGCTAGCAGACAATAACCCTGACAGCCAAAACAATCTGTGCAAGCCCACACAACACCAGCATCGTTTAAACTGACATAAAAACAAAAGCAAAAGCAAAAAAAACCTTGATGGGGTGAGTTTTGGGTAAATGCTTTATCACAAAAAAACAATGTCTGTAAGCAAGTATGGGTGTGCAGCTGACAAAATTGAAACTACAAAAGATTCCTGGAAAAGGTGCTGAATGTTGGTCAGCTAAATAATAGAGGATGTGAATGGCAATGGGAGCCTGCAATCAGAACTGATAAGATCTATGAGCCTGCTCAATGAGGCCTGGGCTGCACTGCCAAGATAGAGAACACAGTCGCGAGCATTAACCTGCCTAAATAAAAAAGAGCCCACTATGGTGGGTATTCAAAGATAAGACAAGACAAAGAGGAGAGGAAAAAATACCTGTACTGTGAAAAAAAACTTCTACCCACCCATGCAGCCTAATTGAGCAGGCCAGTACATTAAATCAGATAACCTTAGTGCACTAAAGCTAAGGTTACTAGGCTATACCATCAGATAAAGCTGGCGCACAGATCAATAATAAAAGCATGAATGGATCTTATTGATTAATTCACATGCTGTAAACTAAATAGGCTTTTTCAATTGAATATTATCTCAGCTTGCACTGCAGTGATCCCTCTTAACTTTTCACTTTTTGAGTCACTGCCGCCTTCGGTTTGTTATTTATACACGTCTGGAATTTCAGTGTGTGACATGCGGCATTTGCCAGCCCACCCACTACGACTATCAACACATACACGCATAGAAAATAATATTCTGTATCACTATCAAAACAGCCAAATCCCAGAGCGCATAGATGTTTCCTCTTTAGAGCCACCTGCTAAACTCGACTTGCAACTCAGGAAGAAAAGGAGCTGCTCATCATAGGCATGAACATGAAGTATGAAGAATCAGAACGTGATGAGGAAAAGTGGATTGAGTACGCGTTTATGGATTTGGAAGAAGTATGCGATGCAGC
>JAPTMW010000028.1:24904608-24918079 GCA_029822955.1 Ostorhinchus angustatus
AGTGCCAGACGACATCAACATCAAACACTGTGTCACGCTCATCAGCTGTGATACACACAAAGATAGCAAATCACTTTCCTTATTTGCAAATGTAGTAACTTATTCATTGGTTTGCATTTGTAGTGAAAGTACAGAAGTATTATCTGGTATTATCAGTGATTTGCAGGAGGATAGACTCTCTGGGAGCTGTGGTAGAGAGACGCACACAGAATCAGATGGGGACAATCTTGAGCAATATAGATCATCTTCGTGACAGAGAATCAGCGGCAGTGGATGACTCACCTCACTGCAGGACTGAAAGATACTGATACAGAAGACTCCTCATCGCCATTGCCATCAGGCTGCACAACACCTTAGCCTGGGAGTGTCAAATATGCAGCCCCCGGGCCAAAACCAGCCCACCTAAGGGTGTAAATCCAACTCGTAGGATGAATTTGTGAGGTGCAAAAATTATACTGAAGATATTAACCCATAAAGACCCAGTGCTATTTTTGTGGCAGTTCCCAAATTAATTATTCTCACTATTTAACCTCTCTTGAGTGATTTATCACCGTTTATTATAATATTATCTATATAAGGAAATCTCTGTATTTTGCATTTTTCACTGTAAATCATGTGTTTTCCCATATATAATTTCCCATATTTAACTGAGATATTCAGGAAAACACAAAGTTAATTCAAAGGTTATTATATCAAAACAAAGAAAACAGCAGAAAAAGTGACTTTTTCAGCAAAGATATCATAAACTGAGTTTCCATCTACTGTCATTTATCAAACTCCATGGGTTTTACTGATGAATCAATGTTGTAGAAGATGACAGTGTTTCCACGTTCACTTACGGAGCCTCTGAACGTCCAAATGGGTCATATCTGATGACGATGAAAAGATGACAAACTGTATTTTACACCAATTATTTACATGCATTGATAGGATTAGTGGATCAACAGGTATTAAACAGTGTAGATCAGTAGATGGTTTTGGTTGCCAGTGGATGCTTGGGTCTTTATGGGTTAACAGTCAAGGGTGTCAAACTCATTTTAATTCAGGAACCACATACAGCCAAATATGATCTCAAGCATATTGGACTGGAAAAAACAGTGTTATAACCTATAAAGGATGCCAACTTTTCTTAACTTTTGTGTGAAAAAACAAAAATTACATGATGTAAAAAAATTAGATTTATCTAAACAGCCTTGAACAAGCTGAAATTTCCTAAGGAAACTAAGTGGAATTTTACTCAATGTTTTGTATGTTTATATATCCACTGTGATCTGTAAGTTGTAATGAAGATGTATAAATAATAAACTGAGGCATAATATTGTTCAAATTGAATTTTACCTTTTTTTCCACGAAAACAAGGAAACACTTGGAGTTATTATTTATAGGTTAGTCTGCTATAATGTTGCTGGTCTAGTCTTCTTGAGATCATATTGGCCCTTGAACTAAAATGAGCTTGACATCCCTGCCTTGGCCAATGGCAGTAAAGATGGCATTTAAAATACAGGACAGTGAAACATAATACGGAAATGATTGGTATTTGACCAACTGAATAATTTTCTTCTGTGTCAGGGTTGCTATATATTGACATTTTAAGTCATTTATGCCATCCATAAAAGTACAGTAAAAACACAAACTAAAATACTGTTTTTTTAGGTCTACATTGAAAATTATTTCATTAGTCACATTGGGGTTGGAAATTATATGACTCTTGAATGGCTTGTGGAATAATGGTGAATATTGTATTTCTTATATGTTGTTAGTCAATATCATATTATTTGTGTGAAGAGTAATAGTAACCATCATATTTTGACATGTACAAGTCATTATACATGTCTTATACATGCAAATAACAGAGCACTTCCCTCTGAAATGCAATTGTGCATAAAGTAACAAAAAAAAGAGAATGCTTAAAGTAAGAGCATGTCAAAATTGCTCTTAAAGGCAACTTATTTTCATTGCATCACTGGTAGCCTTAATGATTATATTACTCACACTAGACAGCCATTTATGCACTGTGCTGACTAAGACACGAGGCCTTTAAGTCAGTAGTTTATGGCGCCATCTTGTGGTAGATCCCCGCCAGTGGTTAAAAAAAATGTATGTGGAAAGAAAAGTGTTAATTAAAAATACTCAACTTGGTAAACTTTTGTCCTGTGAATATGAAACAGACAAAACACTGAAGGTAATAGAATGATAACCATCAAAAGTATCCTGGTGAGAAGCAAAGAGGAATTACAGACACAACTGAAAATTTAAAATGGTGCAAAAAGGAAATCCATCAATTAAAGTAAGACACCATGCAATTGCAGAGGAATGTTTTGTTTTTTTTTTCATTATAAAATGAGCAATGGAAAGACGTGTAGAAATTTTTATGTTATAGAAAATGTAGGTTTTTAATGTGGAATGTGGCGTCTGTACCTTATGAGAATGGCTGCTTAAAATGTCATTTCAGCTTACACCTCATGATGGTTTCCTTGTGTTTTCAGAGCTCCGTGTCAGATTACAGTAGATGCAAACAGGAAGCGCTGAAGAGTTTTTTTACTTCAACATAAAAGCACACAAAAAACCTCTATTGTTATTAGGACGCAACAATAGCCCTTAATTTATATTAAACAAACAGTAGATAATAGTAAGAGCACCAGAATGGATTTAGTATCTCTATATATTTATGTTTTACTGTAAATTGAAAAAAAGGGGTGGCTTATTTTGAAACCGGAAACACCTGCATACATTTGTTCGCTGTTGACATAACAGCCGAGCCGACGCCTACTGATTGGAAGGTCGGTAAGTGAAGAAAACTCGGTATATTTTTACTCTAAAATGAATTTTCTAACCAAGTAAACAGTTTTCTTATGATGACGTTTTCTGCTTTTATATGAGAGAATAGTTTTTGTTATGTATTGTACGTCTTCACGGTGAAAAGAAATGATGAACGGGCCCAAGTTTTTTATATGAAATGGCGCTGAATGTACACAGGAGGAAGTTATCATTTCGACCTTATGAGAGCATACGCCTTTCGACAACAACTACACTTCAATACATGATGTATTTATCTGTGACCGTAGGTGAAAAAGTAACTTAATAAATGTTGTTGATTTAGGTGTTTGTTACTGTAAGATGGACAGCACAGGTCGCCACACTTTTTTTTTTCTAAAGCGCCTTTTGAATCCAGATGTGAATGGTTAGAACAACAGCTGGACACTATTGACTTTTTCTGTGCCCCTGTGCTTTGTTTTGTTATTGATGGCAAATGACAGAGTCCTAACATTAAACTACATGAGGATTAATTAAAAGCATAAATATAAAAAGTATGCATAAATACAAAGAACACACACAATTCCCAATCACAGTCTTTATAACTATTTTACCTCAGAATTCCCAATTTATTACATATTACTGATTAACCCATAAAGACCCAAAATAATTATATTCTCATATAAAATGTTTAATACCTGTTGATCCACTAGTCCTCTCAATACATGTAAATAATTGGTGTAAAATGCAGTTTGTCGTCTTTTCATGACCCATTTGGAGAAAAATGCCTGATTTTCACAGAAAAAACACAAAATACAGAAGATAATATTATAGTAAATGATGATCAATGACTTAAGAAAAGTTAAATATAGAGAAAAAAATATTTTGGAACTGCCACAAAAGTAGCACTGGGTCTTTATGGGTTAAACAAATTATTTTCTCTCATATCTACTTCTGTTAGCCCTGTCAGATTTGGCAGGTCATGCTGGATGGACAGACACAAGTTCTGCTGTTTGTCCACATTAACGAATACATGATGGCGATAGACCCCTCTTGGACCGGAGTCAAACTCCTGGCTTGCATTTACAGTTAAACAGCCCTGGCTTGGGTCCATTATTAAATAAAAAACTGCAGTGTTCTGTCAAACCAAATGTCTTTTCTCCTTAATACTGCAAAACACAAACAAAGTGCAGAGAAGAGGAATGATTCAGTGCCATTTCTGTGAACGTCATATTCCAGTCTATAGTTAGATGTAACTTCATTGTCCACTATAGAATTGATAAAGTTGTAATAAAGACCAACTTTGCATATGTTAAATTGTCCATTTTTGTTTGGTTGTTTCTCATTAATGTTGAATGGTAGTACATTTTTGAGTTTTACACAGTAATAGTTCAGAGCAGGAAAGAGCCAATGAATATGATGTCATTCCATCTTTTGATGCTGAAAATGCATTATGTCTGAATTGATTTTTCACTTTACTATAAAGACTTAACTGAATTATAACTGAGTAACTGAGAATCTAACTGTAAAAATCAATGTGGGACAGATTTTTATCTTTTGAGCTGTTATTTTCCCACAGAGTCACTATTTCCAGTTCAGAAATGTATCAGCCTTTACTGTAGCTGATTTCTGTGGATACTGACCACCCAAATGGATTATTTGCTCTATCTCTCTACTTCCCAAGACTGCTTTGGATATGAAGTATCTCGTGCTAGACTGTACCTAGTGTTAAATGAATTTTATCTTCAGTTACATACATTTTTTGTGTTGTTTATCTCTTTTTTTTACAGTGTAAAAATGTAGAAATTCTAGTTTTGTCTCATGTCTGTCGCTGTTTGTGTCTCAGGTCTAAATTTGTGGTTATAATGTTAAAAATATTTTCAATAATTATATAAGTTGAGATGGTGCAATTTTCACATGATCGCCTCATTATGATAACAGCTGGGTGAAAATAACAAAAACCGTGTTTTCTACTGTTTGACACTCACTCTTCTAATGACATCATCTTATGCCCCTTTTCTACCATGAGTTCAATGGCGGTAAACTATTATAAGATACAAAATAGAACAGAGAGAAAAGAAAAAAGTAGACAAAATTCTTCATGGTCATGATTTCTTTTGCATTTGTCAGCTTAAATTCCAGTATTATGACGCTCTACTTTTATAGCAAGTTATACATAATATTAAACCTGAATTACAATGTTGTAGTAATGGTACAACATAAATCATTACACACTGCATATAGCGTTAATTATTTATTTTTATGACAATCAGTCACAATTTAACTTAATTTAACATTAACATTTTCTGAGAGGGTGTTGTCTATCGGGGCGACACAGTGGTGTAGTGGATAGTACTGTCACCTCACAGTAAGAAGGTCTTGGGTTCGATTCCAACCAGGGACCTTTCACACTGTGTGGGTACTCCCACCATCCAAAGACATGCACTGATAGGTTAATTGGTCTACCTAAAATTTGACCTGTGATTGGTTGTTTATCTCTATATGTCAGCCCTGCGATGAACTGGTGACTCGTCCTTTGCCCATAGGTAGCTGGGATAGGGTCCAGCACCCCCTGTGACTCTAGTGAGCAGAAGAATCAATGAATGTTATCTGTTAGTTTAAATGAAAAAGAGACACAATAAATAAAGCTGCAGCGTTGTGATTAAATGTATGCACACATTGCATGAAATATTTCCACATTGTTGTAATTATTAACAGAGTAGACAAAGAATGGTCTGGTTTTATCGTTTACAAAGCACATAAAACCTGTGCGTGCAATGATAGCATGGTTCTTGAAACCTCTTTAGTCTTTGCTGTGACATTTTCCTGAGAAGCAGCCGGTGTTTCTCTTTAGGAATGCTTGGCTGTGTGTGTTCTGCAGCCGACTTCAGGTTGCGTCCCCTTGCGCTGCCCTTACTAAAGGCTTTGGAATTTCATTAATCTGTGTGGGTGTACAGCAGAGGTCCGCTCAATATAGCCACCTCTTGTATGTGGAGTTAAGCCCAACATTTCTCTGCACAACTAGACAGCCATGGATTGTACCATTTCATGTGTATTATTGTGTGACTAGTCTACATTAGCCTATATCTAATGTAATCTACTGAAACATCCCTGCAATAAATCCAGTATTTGCCCTGCTTTTACGGTCCTTGTTGCCTAAGATATTGTTGTCATGACATCAAACAGTTGCCTTATCACTAAGGAGGCAGTAAAAACTTGAATTCAGCCTCTGTTCATGTTTTATGCCAAAGCCTCTCAAGTGGTTTTCTGAGTTTCCTGTGTTCTGTTGCAGTTCTTATATATGTAGGTTGTTTTTCTGCTGAAAAAAAGTAAGCAAGATCATTTCAGATACAGAAAGGCAACAGTTTCCTCTTAGATACCTCACAGTTGACAGCTCATATGTTTGCTCCAAAATCTTGCAAATGTTTTCCATGAAGACAATCCTTATAATATCAAATGTCAGACTGTAGGATTTTATAATCAGGTGGTTGAGAACTTAGCCTTATTGTCGTCCTTCAGTTTTAAGTCATGTGGAATAGAGGACAGTGGATGTGCTGTAACATGTGACAGACTCCTGTATATTATCCAGATTATCAAGGAACATGCTTGTTAACATATCAGAGCATATGAAAGGTCACAAAACTCTTTACATGTCATTGTGGTCTTGTGCAAAAAGGTTAAGCTCATAAATGACACAGTGCCTGTACTATAAACTGCACAGAGCATCCATTATTGGAACATGTGAATACAATAAACATGACAGGTCTGCAGGGTTTTGACTTGTTTGGCAAATGTCTGCTTTTGCTTTGAACACTTTAATGATCATATTTGGCATGTCTTCTTAGTAAAGTCTGATATTATCCCGATAGGGTCATGATCTCCTTTTGTCACTGTCTGCGGTTAACAGTTGATCTTCAAAAACATAAGCAAAAAAATTATCCTTTAATCTAGTTAGAGGGAAAAGCAACGTAAGCCAGCCCTGTTGGAGAGAGCGTAGGGAGGGGGAAATAAGGGGAAGTGGAGATGCATTTCCCATAAGTCATTGTCAGCCAGCTCCTCCCCCTGGTTGGCTGTGAGCCAGCATCAAGCCGAGCTGTGTGGCAGCAAAGACTGAGCTGAAACATTATTGAGAGTCAGAACATGAAGGACAAGGCTGAAAAACAGAGCACTTAGTTTTACAAATGTAGACTCCGAGCTAGTCCCAGGGAAAGAGAAAGCAATCTGGAATTGGCATCTGTGGGTACGTTTGCAAGCTCCACAGCCTCACACATACACAGAGATGTTTTTGTGGTTTGTCTGTTTATTGCAGTCGGTTTTTTTGTATTTCCGTTCCAAGTAAATTCATTTGGGGTGTGGTGTTTAGTGGTGCTTTAGAGGACCGGTACAGTGTCTTAAGAAGGAAGTGACAGTTGAATGGCACTGTTGTCTTGCAGCGCATGAAGTCGGCACACAAGGTACGACATTATTAAAGCCTGAACTAGAGCAAGACGTGGTAAAGATTAGTGGGGTATCCTCTTTGAGACATGTGATTTCTGTTGTCAGGATCTTAGGATTAATCTGTGGGTACAAATATAGCTTGTTAGCGATGTATGTGTAGAAACATCCATAACCTGTGGAGCGACAGGGAGCAGCAGCAGGCAAATGTTATGGACACACTGATGCAACATGCTGAAACTCCAGGCCCACTTTACAGTTAATGCCCTTTAGATGCCTGAAGTGAACTGTATTTTATGCCTGTAACAAGAGCTTACATGAGAGCAGTGTGATTGAGCGTGCTGATTTTATGGTCATCCGCGTTGTGACGATTAGACCTTTCGAGTCACTGGTAGTCAGTCATGCAGATCTTTATTAGACATCCAACCTGGCTCTGCCTGATCTGGTGTACTTCACTTCCTCTGACAAGATGGTTGCAACTGTCAAAACAAGGCCAGGGTTGAATTTCCTGTGTTCTGCACTCACCGCAAAACTTTCAGACTTTCAGCGCTCTCGAAATGATGATCCTGAACTAACACTGTGCATCTTAATAAGTTAAACTGTGACTTATTTGTATTTTGGTTGTTGCTGTCCCTTTTATTGGTCTTTTGGCACCTACGGCTTCCCTCAATACAGTAGTTTGTTCCATCATGAAAAAAGTTTTACAAGAACATACATTCAGATTTGTCAATATAAACATTTATAAAAGCTATTAATGAGTAAAGATAGAGAACTGTATGGCAGTAGTTTTTTGAAAGTACTTAGTGCTTTTCCTCACTTTTGATATAAAAACTTGGCTCTGACAACAGGGATACCACAAAGAACTTCTTGGGCTTCTATAATGTGTATCGTCACAAGTCGTATATTTAACATAAATGTTCTTGTATGCTCCTAGGTTTCTCATGCCATGTTATTGATTTTCTTTCCTCTAGATCCATTAGATAAAATGGCGGTGAGGCAGAGGATTTTCAATTCAACAGCGCCCTTCTCTGGGTCATCCCAGGCTGAGCTGAAGGGGTCATACCCATCCTGTTCAACTGTGGACCAAGACACCGAAGATGAGGGCGAAGAGGCAAAAGACAGCAAAACTGACCTTATAGCCTCAAATTATTTAACGTGTTTTAAGAAAGTTGTGTTGCAAGGGTCTGCGGCACAGGTTGGAGAAAAACCATTGAAGACCTCAGGCTTTATTGCACAAGAAAGTAATTATATCTTTTCATAATCTGTTACGATATAATAAATGTAATTATTGTGCCAGAACAGACAATTCAATAACATGATCCTCTTCTCCAGGTCAGCCCCAGGACTCTCAAGAGTTTAGTCCATCTTCTTCCAATTGTTATTTTCCCAGGCCCAACTGCTTGAACAGCAGGTGAGATATGAGCTTAATGATATTGCTTCAGTCCATTTTATTTGTTTACCATGTTTAAACTGACAATGATAATCCCGCTTAATAAATTCACAATGTTGTCCTACTCTGGTTCAGCGTCTCAGAACACAACAACGTGGCTTGCCCGACCACAGCTTCCATCCAGGAGCCAAACGTCTCTTCAACGCAGCTCACCCCAAGAAAGAAGGCCCGGAAGAGACAGAAGCGCAAGGGGAAGAAGAAACAAGAGACGAAGAGGGAGAAGCAGCGACTCAGACATCGTGTGCCTTCTGGAGTTCCTGAACAAGAGAGTGGAATTTTGATCCCGGTATGAAATCTGATCATACTATACATTTAACTTGGATGTGAAAGAATAATAATAGTATCATAAGTGAGAAGTAAGTTAGTGCACAAATTATTCCTCTGTTTTGAGTGGTTACATTGTCTTCCTTGTAAATCATCTTAAAAAAAAACCAAAAACAAAACATGCTGGTGCTTTTAGACATTTTCAAGTACTAGCCTTCCTGTGTTGTAAATATGAATCACTGAATATAGTCAAAGGTACCTCTCATTTCCTAAACATTTCTGTTCCTGAACAAACCCACTTGAGAGGATATCCCTTTTCTGACCAGATGTTCTGATGCTCTTTCCGTTTAGGGCGAGCCATGTCTGGATGACAGAAGCGACCTCAGTAGCTCTTGCTGTAGCAGCATAGAAAGCTCAGACGATCAGGGTCTGAGGTCATCTATCTATAGCCCTCCGGGATACAACAGAGGTACCGGGCTACAGCAGAGGTGCTGGGCTGGAGGGGACCTGATCTGTGGACCCCTTGACTCATACGGGCAGGACAGCGACTCGGACTCCTCCAGCAGTCTTGGCAACTGTTCGCTGGCCTTAGCGGGCCTCAGGGGCAGCGTGAGTCAGGGGGATCCATGCTACACCAGCCCCTTCTTTAAAGATGTGGAGAGAGAGGCAAGACAAGAAGAAGAAGAGCTGTCAGCAGCTGATTCGGTCACCACTGAAGGATTAGTCTATTACAATGAGGTAGGCCCTGCTTTACTTTTTTACTTGATAACTATTTTATTCTAAGGAACTATCTTATTCTATTCTATTCTATTTATTTTTTATTTTATCTTACATTTCGTGGCTCAGGGCGATGTTTCCCTTTTGTTTTATATAAGGATAATCAAAGATACTATTGTCTGCGTCAAGGTCTAAAATATTTTTTATGTTTCTCGCTTCCTATTAGCAAATCCAGATTGTGGACTCCGAATACAGACAAGGGAGGGAGTATGTCCTCTTAGACTTCATCAAGGAAGGCTCTTATGGCGAAGTACACAGTGCTCAAGATGTCAACACAGGCTTCAGATTTGCTGTCAAAAAGGTAAGACACTTGTTTTTCCTCAAGCCTAGTAGTTCTGAAGTGTATTCTGTCTGTATGTTTACACTTTTGTCCTTTTGCTTCTTCACAGATTGCCCTTAAGAGGTTCAGCAGTGAGGAGGTGGGTACGTGGAGTATCCTCAAGTCTCCTCGTGTGGTGGAACTCTTAGGAGTGATCAGAGAGGGGCCTAATGTTGTCCTTTTGATGGACCATAAATCTGGTAAATAAGCCTCATGCTTACAGTATTCACCCCTAGTGCTGAAAATTGACAGTTAAGATGTGATAAATAAAGTCCTCTATCACTGAAATCACTGCAGCACCTGATTGGCTCGAATAGCAGAATTAGATGTTTTTTGCTAGCACATATTAACGCATAATCATCGTCCTGGTCTCACCTTATCTGTTATTCCAGGCTCCTTAGGCCAGCTGATTGCAGAGCGTGGACGACTGCCAGAGGACCTGAGTCTCCACTACCACTTCCAAGTCCTTACAGCATTGGAGTACTTGATGAAGAAAAAAGTAGCGCATCTAGATATAAAAGGTATGTTATGATATATGACCTATTTCACTTATTCTTGCTTTGTGACAATTGTATAAAAGGCCATAAATTCAAGATAAATCCACAAGCATACATTTTTGTCTTCAAGGGGTTCTATGTAGTATTGTTTTTCCAAACTCTCAACAACACTGGGAAGTCACATACCGCAACACACTACCAAAACCACCGATGAATCAACACGATGGCTCCACAGTCTGTATCACTCACTGAATAAAGTTTAAAGCCCATTGTTTACACACATCTGTATTATGGTATCGTCAAGTTTTCTTCGTCAAACTCAAATTTTTGAAAATTTTGATTATTGGTCAAAATAACACTGTGCCTTATAATCTTCATGTGCTACATTAGCTGATAGTTTACATTATAGCTCTGTTAGCTTAGCTCTTTTTTTATACCGAAAACAGCCACAGTAAAACCAGAAATCACCTGTTTTCTGTACAGTTTGTGTCAATAGCTACACTAAAGATCTGTCTGTAATTGTCGAAACAAGGTCAGAACTGTCACAGTTTACTCAGCAAAAATAATAACACTACATGACTGTCTTTATAATAAAACTCACTTGTGTAGAACAACTGCTGCAACTTCAGCATCAAACTGCATTTTTTTTTTAACTTAGACCTATGCTCAATAGTGTAGTTTTCCTCACCATGGGAGACTAACAGAATGGCTCACTACACCCTCTAGTGGTCACATAAATATCCCGTACAAGTCAAAATCCAATCTAATGGTTACTCTAATGATAACTTTAGCTTATTGTTTAATATTTGAAAGTACAAATGCTACATGTAGTTCCTTTAAAGTGGTGATTTAAGTAGCAGCATTTTTCCAAAGTTTCAGAGATAATATCCTAGCATTTTAACATGCCTGAAATGCAGATCACATGATAGGTAGAGCTGATAATGTCACATGTGAATTGCTTGAATAGCTGAATAACCTTAATTTAACTGTACAGTAACTGCTTACAAAGACAAGAACAACAGACTAGCCTGTCATCTGCTAGAAAAGTTCTCATAATAAATGTGTCCTTTTTCTAAAAGTTTCTGTTTGAGCTTCCAAATTTAAACAGGACCCCCAGTGTTTCCAAAAGTCTCACCAAGGGTTACATCAATACATTGGCCAGATTGTGTGTTTGCATCTGTGTTCATTCAAAGATAATGTGCTGAAGGGCTGAAAGGCTTTTAAATAGCAACTACTTTTATATTTATATAATGGTTATTTTGTTAATGGGGGATAAATAACTACTAACATCGGTATTAGCATTGGCTATTGGCCAAGAATTGTGCAATCAGTACATCCCTAGTTTCATCTTTTTCAAGGTTAAAATACAAAAGTAATGTAGAAGTTTATTGTTATTATTATTATTATTATAACCTTTATTCAACCAGGAAAAAGCTCATTGAGATTAAAAATTTATTTTTCAAGAGTATCTCTGGCCAAGACAAGTTACACATGATAGAAATCACAGCCATACATCCACACTAAAAATATACATAAAACACAATAAAAGTCCGTACCAGATAAGAACATACATATAAAACATCACCATTATTACAACAGACAGATGTTATGCATAAATGTAACAAAAACAGTGCATTTTACAACAGAAATATGTTAATGTGGATGTAGCCTTAGTCTGACTTCAGGTCTTGAGCTATTGTTCGTTTCTCCTGGAAGTAGAGATGGTGTTTTCAGTACTTAAATACAATTTTGAGTTACTTACTTTCTACATCTCTCTACAGGGCTTTGTTTTTAACTTTGTACTTTTTACTCCATTACATATAACTAATACAAGTAACTTTAAGAAGTTGTTACTTTGTAGATTTATTTTTAAGATAAGATGATGTCTTATTAAAGATAACACATTAATACATAATTCATAATGTAATAATATATATTATGTTATGACAGGACATACTGTTTCCAATACTTTTGGACTTTAACTTAATTAATATTTTGAAGGCAAGACTTGTATTTGTAACAGCACTTTCACAACCACTGAATGTAGCGTTAACTTTGACAAGTCTAAACTAGTCATAATACAGTCACAGAAAAAGTTATTAGTTTATTAGTTAAAATTATCATCAAAAACAATGGTTATGCAATCAAGTACTAACTCCTGTGTGTATCATGTGATGTAAACAGACAGAAAAGAAAACATGGAATGCCTAAAAGCACTGTTTTTGTCAGTACAATGCCATAGCTATTGATGTAGGAACTTAAGTGATTTTGTTTATTGTCAAGAAAACATTGAAAAATGGCTCTAAAATCAAACTCTTATGAGCTATTTTTGTTGTTATCATTATATTTGTCCAAACAAATGTACCTTTAGTTGTACCAGGCATCAAAATGAACAAGAAACTGAAGAAAACGAGGATGGTCTAATAATTTTTTCCATGACTGTATACATCATATCAATTTGGTCACATCGCAGAATACTCTTTATTATTTTAAATATTGATCTAAATGTAATGACAAAAAACTGAACAATAGCGACTTCCTCCCAAACAGATAACAGTTATTGGTATTAGACAAGATGATGAGTCAAGATGAGTTTCCTCAGAGCGAATATACGCGGATCAAAGTAGCACGAGTGTAATAACAGTAAAACAGAATGTGTCAATTTGACTTTTACTTATTGTGGTCCATGATGGAAAACAAAAACAAAATGACTGAGTTAAGACTGTCTAATCATTGTCTTTGTACAGGTGTTTTTTGGAACACAAGTGTCATAGATAGAGACTAGATTTGATCTTCAGCACCTGTGTTGTAAAACTAGACTACCACAGAAAACACAGGCTGGGAATTTCCCACAGTGTGACTCACCGCTGCACTTTGAAAACGGCGCATGTGCACAGAATCAGGAGAGGACGAAAGAAGAGGGAGAACGAAACGGGGGGGGGGGTTGTGTGTTATATACACTATATACAATATACC
>JAPTMW010000028.1:24918179-24929363 GCA_029822955.1 Ostorhinchus angustatus
AGGAAGTTGCTAGCAAGAGGATGGGGGAGGAGGATCAACGCGGTGACAGAAAGAAAGTTCTAGAGCACAATAGAGTTGAAAAAAAGTTTTAAGAGACAGAAAAAGGAAACTGAAAATACTAAGAAGAGGAAGAGAAGTGAAGAGACTCAAGGAGAAGGATGGATGAATAGAAAGTTTGGGTTGTTGAAGCTCAGGCGCCACCTGGTGTTGAAAGCATCACTGAAAAACAGGACGAACAGCAAATCTGTTTTTCCTCTGCCTGTTTTCTTGACTCCCCACCACATCCATTCCACATTAAAGTGTTTTACAGCAGCTGTCCCTCTCTGACTTAGTTTTTCCCTTTTGTTTTTCTCCTTTGTGTCCAGACTGTTTGTGTCTGTGCAGCTGCTTCACTTCTAATTATATCATCCTCTGCATAGGTCTTGGAAATCAACCAAGATCAGAGAAGCGCCAAGATTAACGTTCTGGATTGTTGTTACTGCTTGTTTCTCACAGCTGACAATGTGTTGCTGTCGGACGACGGTCGGGACACTTTTCTCTGTGACTTCGGACACGCAGAAAGGCTCGACAAACAGGGACAGAGCCTCAGCAGGTCCAAAGGTACATAGTGTACAGCTCTAGAGCAATGTTCTAGAAGTACTGGAATAAATCAAAAATATGTCTAAATTCACTGTTTCTACAAATTATGACAGATCTGAAAGGTACAGAGACACATATGGCCCCTGAGATTGTGAAAGGTGAACCCCGTGGAGCCAAAGCAGATGTGTGGAGCAGCTGCTGTATGTTTCTTCACATGCTCAACGGGTGTCAGCCTTGGACTCGATACTACACCTGCAGACTCTATCTGAAGGTACTGCACTCAGCTGTTTCATTACAGATGTTGAATCTGCTGTGTGCACACCAGAGCTTTATTGAGACTATTTTGTGATTTTTGCAGATTGCTCACGAGCCTCCGCCTCTGAGAGAAATCCCAACTGACTGTAACCCTCTCACGGCTGAAGTAATCAAGGCAGGACTGCAGAAGGATCCAGTGAAGAGAGCCTCAGCATCTGACCTCAAAGCAAAAACTGCCAGAGCTCTGAAAGAAGGTAGTCAAAAGCGTTTGAAAGTATACTGTGGTGTAAAACTAGAGTCATCATACATTATACATTTGCTTATCTGAAGTAGTAAAAAGAGGGCAAGCGTGTTTTTCCCTCGCACTTAAGTCGTTGCAAAGACAGTTTTGCTCATTTTTTTCTATACCTTTTACGGCCTTTTTCTTCATAATGTCTAGTCTTTTTTTTTTTTTTTTCCCCCGGATATTTCAGGAAACACACAAAAAAAAAAACAGAAATTGAGTATTTGAGGCAATTATTTTAGGAAGGTGACAATATACTTCTGCAAAATATGGTTTCAATCATGTTTAGGGGTTCTACCAAAAAGTGTCCTGTTTCCAATCCTTTAATGCTGCTACTACTACTAATCATAATAATAATTATAATAATAATAACAAGTAAATTGAATTTTGCCTATCATAGGTAAATGGGGGAAAAAAAAGATTTGAAAAAATTTGAACTTTGACCTACTTCTCCCAAAATGTAATCCCATCTATTCTGGGTCACTGGCAAGTTATTAACCCAATTTGGTATGAATTCAACCAATAGTTTTGCTGTTTAAGTGTTAACAAACAAACAAGGGAACGAATCTAACCAAAAACAATACAGCTTTCCTCTCTTTTGGGGGCGGGGTAATAATAATTTAGTACCATATTGTGAAACTCTATGATTGTGAAACTCTGGATATCTCATACTATTGCAGGGTTCCTGCTGGGTCTTAACAAGTCTTGAATTTCAAATATTTCTTTAATACCTTAAAAAAGTCTTTAAAAGGTATTAAATTTAATACGGAAGGTCTTAAGTCATGTTGCCATAAACCTGTTGGCTGTATTGTGTTTAAATGTGTCTGGGAAATGTCCAAAATAACATTAGTCGACTCAGTTCCACCCGTTCCAACCCGATAATTTATACTGAAATTAGGAACCAGTTATAGCTAACTTGGCAGCCCCTGGTGAGAAATGACTCAGAAAGGTGGAAATCGAGGTATACATTTTCCAAAATTCTATAAGTCACGAGTTTTTGCCAGTATGGCTGTGAAATGGGCATTAAATTCTATTATAAATAGTCTTAAAAAGTCTCAAATTTAACTGGTAGAACTCTGTAGGAACCCTGTATTGTAGCCCCACCTGCAATATTTAAAGCATTTACTGTAACTAAGACATTAACCTAGACAGCTGGTGAAGAGTTAATTGTGTTTGTCTGATTTTAGTGGGAGGACTCAGCAGCTCAGTGAGAGGACCGTACACAGAGCCCCTGTATGTTGTCAACAAACCTCCTGACTCCCTCCAACACATATACAGCAGCGTTCAAGATGAGGATGAGAATCAGGAGTCGGTTGAGGAAGTGCAGACTTCAGAGAGGAGGAAGAAGAGCTATGATGAAAAAGATGAAGCTAATTGTGATAAGTCGGATCTGGGCTCACCTCTCTGTCTGCAAACACCTGTTTATGAACCGATCCACAAGACTGGCAACAAGGTCACCACCGTGTCTGAACTTGAGCTGCGTAAACTGGAGCGAGGTAAGGTTTCGGTCAGTTTTCTGTTTACTTTTTGTTGTGTTTTCCATTCGAACTCCTCATTATTTTTTTCTGTTTGTGTGCAGATTTCTACCTGAGCAGTCTGTCTCAGCTTCATTCGGCTGAGATGCAGGAACAGCTCTTGTCTTGCCTCAGCAGTGACTATTACTCCAATCGAGACCAATTGGACAAAAAGGTAACCCAGAGTTTGCATCCATGTGTCTGGGCCCAGTTCATCATGCAACAGCTTCCATATTTTCAGGGTTATTATAACAGGGTTTCCACGGGGTCTTAAAAAGTCTTAAAAGTCTTGAATTTACAAATCTGCATTTAATACCTTAAAAAGTCTTTAAAAGGTATTAAATTTGATATGGTAGGTCTTAAGTTATGTTACCATAACCTTGTTGGCTGTATTGTGTTTAAATGTGTCTCTTAAATGTCCAAGCTGCAAAGAAAGTAATGTTAGTGCCACCCGACAGTTTATATTGAAATTAGGAACTATTTATTGCTATCTTTGTAGCCCCCGATGAGGAATGACTCATTAAAGTGGGAATCAAGGCGTTGGAGTAAATAAATACATTTTCTAAATTATAGGAGTTGCACATTTTTGCCAGTATGGCCATGAAATAGGCTGCGAACTGGGCATTAAATTCTGTTCTATGTAGTCTTAAAAAGTCTTAAATTGAATTTGTAGAAACCTGTAGGAACCCTGTTATAGTTAAATAAAACAAAAACCAGCTGTGAAAAACAAGCTACACCAAGTAAAATTAAATAGAGCTGTGGGCAAAATTAGGTGTGGTGTATTACATTATTTAAAGTTCAACTTTAAATAGTTTTAAAGACAGTGTATCTTTATAAAGTAGCACCAGTTTATGCTGTGGTTCGAACAATGTTAAGAACTATGTCGGTCTAGGTTTATCAGGCTTTCCTCATATTAACTGAAAAACTAAAGTTGTCTAAAAACTAAACTGAAACTAGTCAATTCTAAATAAACCTAAAAGTAAAACTCCTTTGACACTTGTATAACTAAAATGAAGTCATAAAACAAAGCGGAAGGCTAAATATAACTACAAGCTAATGAAAGTTTCTGTTAGAATTGGTGCTTGTGTTGCAAGCAGTTATGTAGAGAAGATAGATGGAAAAGGAGCGATAGTATGCACCTATTGAAATCCTTCTATCAGTTATGCTAATATGATAAGGATGTTTTCTGATAACCTGATCGTGTGCTATCATTTAGGAGGATGCAGTGCATGTCAAAGTAATTAGAACAAACCTTTGGTCAGTCACAGGAACAGTCGTAGTCACATGGTTTTCAAGAAGTCTAGCATGTTGCATTAAAATGAAAAATTAGAAAAGACCTTTAAAACAGATGACAGCTACGAATGGAGTCCATGAACAATACATGCTAAACCATTTTGACTGAAGTAATAATGAACCTGCCTGTGTTTTGTTTTTTTTCTTCCCAGGACTCTGGCCGCTGGTCTCTGAGCCCAGGAGATGACTTCAGCTCTGGTGTCTTCTCCTACAGCAGTCAGCCAGACGGGCAGGTTTTCAGCATGGACTTCCTCGGTCACTCACAGCTGCCACCTCCCTGTTGCTTTGAAGGTAGATACGGAATGTTCCGTATTTCAAGCACGTTCATTTAAAGTCCAACTCTTAACATTTCATAGCACTGACACCATGTGGCTCTCTCTGCTCAGGGGTAGACGTGTGCATCAGAGACTTCAAAAGAAAAAGCATCCGGATCAGAGAGACTCGCCGTGTGAAGGTGGGCCACATCGCCACAGGAATCAGTGATCAGGTGAGGACCAGCAGATTCTTCTAAGAGCTGCACACTTTTTATGTCTTTGTAAAGAACTAGATCACACTGTATCTTTAATGTGTCTCCTTCTCAGATATCTGAGAGGGTTTTCACGTTGGAGACCCTCCAGGGCCAGCAGATCGCTCATGATGAGGAGGTGCAGGAGTCTGGGCTCGAGCTCTGCTGTGTGTCTGCTCCTGACTTCAGTCCAGGATGGAGATGGAGGGTCAGAGACGGGGTGCTGGAGACTAGATAAAGCCCAGTGTCATCTGAACTGTTGTACTGTTGAATTGTTGCTTTTTGTGTGTTGTCTGGGGACCAAGGTGTGATCTGTCGTTTTCAACAAATGTGTCAAATCTGAAGAAAGGTCATGGTCATCTGTTACTGTGAGATTATGTCTTGCATTTACATATGATTCAGTCATGCCACTGAGCCAATTTCACCCCTGTGATGTTTACATTTACCCAAGAACATGTTTTCCTATTCAATAAACCCAATTCAGCAGAAAGGAATGTGTGTTGTTTTATTTCTCTCCATTCGCAATTGTATCATCATTGTATCGATCGCTTCCTTCACTTTGTGCACACAGTTTTTATCTAGTCAACTGAAAATATTTGACTAAATTGAGTGTTTGTATTCCACTAGTGTTCTGGAAGGCAAGGGTGGGGTTCAGACAGGCAAAGTGTTCTTTTCTGTTTCCGTGTCTTTAAAAGTATTTCTGTAAAAAAAAAATTCTACGAAAATGCCGACTTCTGCATCGGAATACTTCAAAGTATGAGGTCAGGTGTAACTGGCTTTCCTGTATTCGATATTGCAACAGCACTCATAGGTCTATTAATGGCCCAATTTCCATCAGAACTAGCTTAGATGATGTTAGGCTTAAAACAATACTACTGTGCATTAAATTTACAGAAATGATCTCAACATATATTGACAGCTCAAAGACAATTTCCTACGTACAGTGGGTATAAAAAGTCTACACACCCCTGTCCAAATGCCAGGTTTTGTGATGTAAAATAATGAGTCCAGGATAAACTTTTTCCAACATTAATGACCTATAACCTGTACAAGTCAATTGAAACACCAACTGAAATCTTTTAAAGGGGTCGTATTTTCCTAAACCCATTTGTATTAGTCTCAGGTACATTTATTGGTGTATTTGGGACCTTAATAGTTCAAAAAGATTGAATTTGAACCGTCCAGGTGCTGTAAAGCTATCTTTATATTCATTCTGGGAAAAATCGAGTGGATTTCTACAACCTGTTTCAATTCCTGCTTAATTGGTTGCATTTTAGAAGTAGTTACATCACAACATTTGCACATATAAGGTCAAGACTTTCGACAAACATTCCTCTGAGTACGCCATAATTAAATTTTATCAGCAGCAGCGGTTGTAGTAAAAACTGAAAATATGTCGTTTAGCCAGGCTTCGATGCTTTTCTTCACAAGATAAGGCTTTGGTCTTGCTCCCCGACCCCATAGCTCAGACACGTGAGCTTGTTGTCATATGTACTACTTTGCAAGTATTTGCTATAAATGTTGCTGTCAGCCTCTTGACAGCCTCCCTGACCCATTTTCTTCTGTCTTTTCATCAGTTTTGGAGGGATGTCCTATTCTCTGTAATGTCACTTGATGATGACTGTCTTCAATGGTATAGTTAATGCCTTGGAAATTATTTTGTACCCTTCTCCTGACTGATACCTCTGCTACTTTTGAAGCTCTATGAGGCCCGTGGCTCGTTCTCTATGATGCGACTGCGTAAAGATCAGGAAAAGCCCACTAGAACAGTCCAACTTTATTTGGGGTTAATCAGAGGCTCTTAAAATGGTGGCAGGCGTCTGCTGACTACCATTTAACATGAGTTTAAATGTGACTGGGACATTCTGAACACAGCCACATCCCCAGTTATAAGAGGGTGGGAACACTTGTGCAACCACATTATCTTAGTTGGTTATTTTTACTTCCTGTCCGTAAAAGATTTCCGTTTGTTTTTCAATCGAGTTGTAGAGGTTCTAGGTTACATTAATAGTGGAAAATATTTTACATCACAAAAACCTGGCATTATATTCACTGTATTCTATAAGATGTTTTATACATGAACTTGAGATAAATGATACAATTGTTTTGATAATGTCCTGACTTTTTACTATCAGGTCAAATTTCAACTACAATACATAGACAATGAAAATCCTTGTGGAGAGTGAAAATACAATGAAGTGAAAATGAATCTACCCACCTTTACGCTTCACTACTATTTCTGCTGTTATTCGTAGACCATCTGTAAATTTGAATAATTTTTAATCTTGTGGTTTCCATCTTACCTCAAGGGCTTAAATAATTCACTTGTGTCCTTCCAAGTGATACACACATTCATACTAACAGTAATTCTTAAAAGATTTATTTTCCATTTTACAACATACAAAGTCACTGCAAAAAGATTTTCAGGGAAACTTGAAACAAATATCAAGCTTTACAAATGTGATAGAAAAGGTGAAAATTTCAGAATATCAAATTCCTTTTGTAGTTAAAAAAAAAAAGAAAGAAAGAAAACCCACCAAGGCACTGACAAACAAGAAAAATGTATAAAAAAGCATTTTGCTGTGTAGGTAAGATTGCCGTTTGAATAGCTCACAAAAATACAGTACTTTGAAAATGTATAAAGTGAGGTAAGCATATGTGAGCATTCAGAGTACTTTGTCTGCAGTGCAACATCCTCTGCAGACCACAGGAAATGTCAGTTCATGACATGGCTCTGCACCACAAAGCAAGAAAAAAACAAACAAAGGCAGAATATATGTCAACGTGAACCACGCTGAGGTTACAATGCTGGTTGAAATGCCCAATGGAGGCATGTGACAACACATTACACAAGAGTATTTAAATTTAGCTTACTGACAATCATCTGAGATTATGTTAATTTCAGCATTATTTTAACACATGTAAATGTAACTTTGTACACAGTTCTTGCTATGGTGTTTCAAATTTGAATTCGCAGAAATAAGGTTGAGCTATGTAATTACAGGAAGCAACAAAATCATTTATTTTTACATTTATTGTACAACCTCTTATGTGTATTTATTAAGTGTGTCATCTTATTTCCTAATTAACTGTTGTCGTCAAAAAATATTTCAACATTTTGGGGACCACCCTCAACACTTTGATTGCTAGCAGATCATTACGTCAGTGATTTACACCAGTAAACACTCACAAATACATATGAACATGTGACAGCAGAAACCATGATGAGATGGTTGGAGAGAATGGGAAAATCAGAAAAGAAAGCTGACATGAAGAGAGAACAATAATGAAAGAAAATAACGCCCCTGGGGGAACTTTGTCCATGGATCTTTAGGCAAATCGGATCAAAAACAGATTGCAGTGACTTGTTTAAATCTGTACCCTAAAAATAAATTACTTAAAAGGTATACCCATTCAAGTCTGACAACCTCTCCAACCAAATATGGTGCATTTACTCATGCACTGCTCATTTCTTCTGTGGCATAAGAGATCATGGGCACAACAGTGCATTCAGTCAAACTCCCAATCCTTCCACATGAATGGGAGGCAGGAACGAAGGGTGGTTTATCATCTCCAAATACAAGTTCTTCCAGTTCTACATGACTTCTTATTGTTTTCCTCTTTGATTTTGTCCTGGTTCCTGTCCTGTCTCCCTCCGTTCCAGGCCTTTTCATCTTCCATCTGTCTGTTCTTGAACACCTCACATTTTGCGAATGACCAGTACAGTGGTGAGCACACCGGCCAAGAAAACACCAGCAGTCTGCCATGTGGGAGTGCCAAAGTGAGAACGAATACCTTCCTAAAACACAAAATAAAACAAAAACCAACACAGGCTCAGATAATGATAAATACCATACAAGCAGTCACGTGAACAAGAATTTACAAACATTTGTAAGTTCATCCTTACCCAGCCACCCTGCTCTCTGATCCAGTTGATCACATGTTCTCGGAGGTAGTCCATGGTCCAACTGATGATGGTTCTGATGATATCAGGAACTTGGGTCACAAGAGCCTGGCAAGTTTTACATATAAGTTAGCAATACCAAATAGCATTTATTTTACTTACTGTGTAAGATTTGGTAAGGTTTAAGACGCTGCTTCACTTACTTTGATAACTAGTCGACAAGCAAAGTAGAACAGTGCAACTACCCGGCCCCAGTTGAATCTTCCATCTGAAAAGATCTCAACAGCAACTTTCATGAACACATCTTTTGAAGGACTGAGCGCCGAATCATTTATCATTCTGGGGAAGACAACATTCAACAAATAGGAACAGGTTGATTATAAATTTCAAACTGAAAGACAATGGAATTTGTAACACTTTCATACCAGACATTTCATGAACTTGACTAACATGGATCATACCTTTGGAGCTCTACATTTCCGTCCAGCTCATCTCCGATCTGCTGTAGACACCTGGCAAGTCTCTTTTGGTTTGGGTCACACAGTTCGGATCCACCCAGTTGTGCCCTGGTCACTGTTACACTGTTGTCTTGTCCATGTGTCTTAACTCGCTCATATATGAAACTAAACAGGAGGACACAGAGAAACAGTGAGTACTCTAAGTTCTAATGTTTACTGATGAAGATATTATATGCACAGTTTATACTTACTCCTTTAATAAAACTGCTCCTACTTCCAGCATCTGATCTTTAGAATTTGCTGAAAGAGAAAAGTCACAGTTAAATCATTGTAGAAATAATAGAATTTATGCTAGTGACTTCCTCTTAACTTTCGTCTGACGAAGTCTTGTTGTTCATTATAAAACAAATGTAACTCTTTGACCCATTTTACGTATAAACCATTGGATGATAAGTGATGAATTTTACTCGAATTAATAAAATTACCCCATTGTTACATTATATTGCCCAAAGTTGAAAATGCAGGTAAAGTATGGTACACAAACGCAACTGTATTTTTAATCGTCACTCTGTAATTCTGTTTTTTTTTTATTTTTTTATCCTTGACTGTTTCCCACTTTTTTTCATGTAAAGAAACTGAAAGTTGCATTGAAATCGTAAAAAAACGAACAGTATCTAAACCATGTCTATCTATAGTACTGTATTGTTGCTGGGCAAGTTAATTAGGCTAGGACACTTTTAGCTAAAGTTAGACAATGTTATGTCTACACAATATTACATAATGACAACCAGCCCCGGAACCGAAACAACACCAGAATCAGACTTTCTCGACATAAAATGAAATATCCTGCCATGTCCGAATCGCTTTTGTTCGGACGTGTTTGTGAAGCCACTGTCCCGCATCTTTTTTTAAATTAGCTAAACATGCTAACGGTAAAACGCAGAGTATAACTGCTAGCTAACGTGAGGCTAATTGGGCTAACTTGCCTTGCTAACCGCTTACATCAGTTCACCTAATGTGAATGCGATCGGGCAAATAGAAAATGTGGGCCATAAATCAGTCATTGTTTGTCAAAGAACTAGGGAATGTACAATTAGACCACTGCTATTAACCCTGACACAGTGAAAAACATTTTTATAACATTTCTGCCTGTACCTTGGTCGCCTCCTCCCGGTTGCGATGCCATCTTGTCTTCTGTTTAGATTGTTAGCACTTCCGTACAAACATGTGACGATTTTTGTTGTTTGTGGCCATGGATGGAAGCTGAAGGGCGGCTCTAGTTTCGCGGATTAGCTCATCCATCAGACGGTGACGCGCCAATGATTCATCAACGGCTGGTGTTTTACAGGTTTATTCAGTATTATTGGAATAAATGCCGTAAAATAGTGAGTGCGGTTGTGAATTATAATCGTGCATATGTGATCAATTTTAAAATGAATATCTAACTAATGAATAAATTTCCTACAAAACATAAAAAATAAATTACTTTCATCACTGACTATTTGTATTTACGTTTTTTTTTTTTTTTTTAAATCGGACTAAACATTAACATGTTTTGATATGTTATGTGGAACAAAAATAGATTTTAATAAAATAAATAAATAAATGCATAAATAATAGTGCTTGCTTTCATGTATTCTATTTGTATTCTACTTTTTCATAACCTTTCTTAAGTCTCAGAATAATAATGAGTTTATTTAGACCTCATTTACAATATAACATAGAAAATGATCTGGAAAGGAAATGGAAAGAACGTTTTTGTATATTTCTGTCCTTTTATTATTAGATAAAGATTGTTGGACAAAAATGTATAATCATATTGATCTTAAAGACTAAATTCCCAATAAACAACAAAGACTTTTTCTCCTTCAAAATGTTACATAGAATTTATCCAACAAATCAGTAGATGATAAGATTAGTAAAAACAGTTGACCTTTTGCAAACTCGTATTTATTTTTAGCATGACACTTTGAAGTGCTCTATTATATCCACTTAATTGTATATAAGCGCTTTTGTGGTTATTTCTGTTTAAATTGTATTTTCTCTTCATGTCATTTGTGCAGCCATCCTGTACAGATTATTACTGTCTGTAAAAACTTTGGTCTCATACCTTGAAAATAAGACATTATTCTATTTGTTGCCAGAGAAGATTGGGCAGATAAACTAATTTGTTTATATCCAAAATGTGTTTACACATTTTCGTATTTTTAGAATTTAGTTAAAGTTCCTCAAATAAAAAAACATGTTGATGTGATTTTCTGGAGCCTCACCTTTTTCTCTAAACGTCACTTCCTGCATTTCGCAGACTTCCGTCCGTCGCGCGCATGCACAGGCCTCTATACGACTCGGCAGGCAAAGATGGCGGATGCACAAGTACGTTCAGGAAAACGGCG
>JAPTMW010000028.1:25568261-25583684 GCA_029822955.1 Ostorhinchus angustatus
ATTTTAGAGTGTGATCAAAGGCACATAATCTTGTAAAATAAGATAATACAAGAGGAAAGCATCTAAAAAAAAAACCAATACGATTTCACTAACTGGTCAGTACTGGAATAATTCTCGTGTGATACTCATGCAGTTTTGTGATTTTCATATGGTTTGAAAATGTTTCTGTCAGTAAAACATAATTTATTATGAATATGCATCCATTCATTCATACATTTATTAAGATGAACTTTTCTACTACACACAACAGGTACAATCTCAACCAAAAAAGTAGACACGCAAGTATAAAAGTACATAAAATCAAGGTCTTGGAGGGAAAAAATGGCAGTTTTGAAAAAGTCTGGAATTTTTATTAGGATAAAGAGCAAGCACCCTGTTTTACCTCTGTCGCCATTTCACACTCAGGGACTTAAACTAACTGCTGCTTTGCCTGTTGTTCTCCAGGGAGCTGCTAAATGCACACAGAGACAACCTGGGAACGATGGTGAAACTGGTGATCTTCAATGAGCTGTCCAATGCCAGGAATCCAAACAACATGCAAGTCCTCCACACGGTGCTGCAGCACAGCCCAGAACAGGCTCCGAAGGTGAAACTAAAACCATACCGACATTTAAGTACCTATTACTTGTTTTAGCTATTACATTTTTTTTTCACTTGTGTCTTTTCCTCCTGTTTAGTTCTTGGCGATGGTGTTCCAGGACCTGCTCACCAATAAGGATGATTACCTCCGTGCCTCCCGGGCGTTGCTGAGAGAAATCATCAAACAGACCAAGCACGAGATTAACTTCCAGTCCTTCTGCTTTGGTTTAATGCAGGAGCGGAAGGAGGCCAGCTACATCGACATGGAGTTCAAAGTAAGAGCGTCTAAAAAAATCCCTGTATTCATCCCTTGTTCAAATATAGATTTGTTGGTTGGAGAAGCAAACAAGAGTAAGAGCAAGGAAGGTAAGCAATGTACTGCTAAGGAAGGACGCAGCAGGAAATGTACTGTAGTCACTTAAAAACCCTTTAGAGTATTAAAGTATTTTCACTCCTTTGTGATCAAACTGAATTAGGTAGATTTGTTCTTTTACAAGCCATCTTACTATTATTGCACCAGTTGGTTAGTTTTTTATCAGTGCTGCCTCATTCTGTTTTTTATTACGATCATTTGGATTCCAATGAGCAACAAACAGAAGATAAAGCCATGCAAATATACGAAATGTAGTATCCACTCATACGTTTCTGTATGTAAGATTTGTATGTACTTGTGTGAAATTTGTGTTGGGGTCTGTTTTATACTGCAAAGTTGTCAATCATTGATGTTGAGTAACTTCATTACCATTCTAACAACTATTTCCATTGTTTACGTCCATGATAACAGCCAAAATACATTGATTTCATTGTTGAGGTAGGGCTGGCAATATTAATTCTTTCATTCATTTTCTGAGCCTGCTTTATCCTCACTAGGGTCACAGGGGTCGCTGGAGCCTATCCCAGCTACTAATGGGCAAAGGCGGGGTACACCCTGGACATGTTGCCAGCTCATCGCAGGGCTGACATATAGAGACAAACAATCACTCTTGCATTCGCACCTATTGGCACCTATTAACCGATTAACCCAGGGGTCACCAATCCTGGTCCTCGAGGGCTGGTATCTTGCATGTTTTTTTTAGATGTATCCCTCTTCCAACACACCTGATTCAAATGATAAGCCTATCATCAAGCTCTGCAGAAGCCAGATAATGACCGTCAGGTGTGCTGGAAGAGGGAAACATCTAAAACATGTAGGATACCGGCCCTCAAGGACCCGGATTGGTGACCCCTGAATTAACCTGTCAGTGCATGTCTTTGGATGGTGGGAGGAAGAAGGAGTACCCGGAGAGAACCCACACAGACATGGGGAGAACATGCAAACTCCACACAGAAAGGGCTGGGCAATACATAGAATTAATTACATTAATCCAAATTTTGCACTGAAAATCATGTAAAATGCCTGATTCACGAATTTGAGATTATTCCCCTGGAGACTTTCTAGCTCAACAAAAATAAAAATGCAACATGTTTGCTTCTTGGAATGTATTAATTGTGAATGTGTCATATATATAGTGTGTCATATATGCATATTTGTGTTTTGTCTTCCATTCTTGAAGCCAAAAAACAAGTGATTAAATGAATGTAAATCACCCATAACGTTGAACAGAAATTCAGATTACATTTTCTGTTTTAAATTGCCCAGCTCTTGGTAAGGGAGAGACAGGACACATGTCACATAAGCACACCGTCATGTAAAAACCCACATTGTGCATGTAAAACCACACTTAATATAAACCTAAAGAACTAACCTTTAAATCTGTTTCCATTTACCATTCAACTGTTTCTCCTTGTTTTCGTCCTTAGGAGCGTTTTGTTATCCAGGTGACAGATTTACTGACCGTCTCCATGATGCTGGGAATCACCGCTCAGGTCAAAGAAGCTGGAATTGCGTGGGACAAAGGAGAGAAAAAGAGTGAGTAATGTTCATTTGTTGGATTGCAGCATGAAATATAGGGTTTCTGCAGGGTCTTAAAAATCTTGAATTTACAAGTCTGCATTTAATACCTTAAAGTCTTTAAAAGGTATTAAATTTGATGTGTTAGGTCTTAAGTTATGTTGCCATAAACTTGTCCGCTGTATTGTGTTTAAATGTGTCTGGAAAACATCCAAGCTGGAAAGAAAGACTCAGTTCCACCCGTTCCAACCTGACAATTTCTATTGAAATTAGGAACAATTATCGGTACCTTTGCAGCCCCCAGTGGGGAATGATCACAGAAATGAAAAAACGAAAAGTAAGCATGAGAAAGTCCAAATTTATTAATGCCTCGTTGGGAAAAGATCATTCCGACCTGTTTGACGCAAGTGGAGGGGAATGTATTTGAAGGTCTCTGCATCTTGTACAAGGAGTAAATGAGTATATTTTCTTAAATCCTAGGAATCACACATTTTTGCCAGTATGGCCGTGAAATGGGCTTTAAATTCTGATCTAATTAGTCTTAAAAGCTCTTATGTTTAACGTGTAGAAACCCGTAGGAACCCTAGAAATAAACAGTTTACTATTTATGCAGTCGCGGAAGAAATTATTAGACGACCCTTGTTTTCTTTATTTCTTGTTCATTTTAATGTCTGGTACAACTAAAGGTACATTTGTTTGGACAAATATAATGATAACAACAAAAATAATTCATAAGAGCTTAATTTCAGAGCTGATATCTATCCATTTTCCATGGTTTTCTTGATAATAACCAAAATCACTTCTTACATGAATAGCTATGGCATTGTACTGACAAAAACAGTGCTCCATGTTTTCTTTTCTGTCTGTTTTAGTCACATGACACACACAGGAGTTCGTACTTCATTGCATAACCATTGTTTTTGCGGACTTTTGATGGTCTAATATTTTTTTCCGCGACTGCATTTTCCTAAATTCTAGGAGTCACAAATTTTTGCTCTGAAATAGGCATTAAATTCTTTTCTAAGTAGTCTTAAAAAGTCATATTTAACTTGTAGAAACCTGTAAGAACCTTGAAAATAAAAATGTTACTGTTTATATTAGCAGGCATGATTAGATTTGCCTCAACCATGCCTTTGTTTCACTTCAGATTTGGAGGTCCTGAGGTCTTTTCAGAATCAAATAGCTGCCATCCAGAGAGATGCCGTGTGGTGGCTTCACACCGTGGTTCCAACCATCAGCAAAGTTGGCTCAAAAGACTACGTTCACTGGTCAGTATCGGCGCAATCTGATGTTAAGTGTATCATATATTCAACTGAACTTAATATGAGATTTACTTCCTCTCCATAGCCTTCACAAAGTTCTTTTCACTGAGCAGCCAGAGACGTATTACAAGTGGGACAACTGGCCTCCAGAGAGTGACAGGAAGTGAGTCTCTCCCGGTGTTGACTGATCACTTATTTTCCACTGACTGTGAGAGTTCACTTACCTTTACCTTTTTTCCCCATTCCTTAGTTTCTTCCTTCGTCTTTGCTCTGAGGTTCCACTGCTGGAAGACACACTGATGCGTATTCTAGTGATCGGCCTGTCTCGAGATTTACCTCTGGGCCCGGCCGACGCCATGGAGCTCGCAGATCACCTGGTGAAGAGGGCTGCCGGAGTTCAGTCTGACGGTGTGTTAACATCCACGTCAGCTGTTTATTATTACAGTAAAAGCTGTTTATATTAGTCACTGGCAGAGTATTTGTACATTTGTTAAACACATGTTCATCAGTTTTATGAACTGTCACAGATCCGCTAAGGGGCATTTTCTTGTTTACATATCAACAGAGTGACTTCAGTATGACTGAAGGAAATGTGGGAATAGTTTGTGTGTTTCCTTGGATGACTTCTGTCATCTGAGTTTGCGGCCTCAGCGTTCACTGTCTGTTTTGTTTAACAGATCTCGAGGTCCTGAAAGTAGAGAGGATCCAACTCATTGATGCGGTGTTGAATCTGTGTACATACCATCACCCGGAGAACATTCAGCTGCCTGCAGGGTATGCCATCTGAACTTAACAGGCTTTCAGAAACGCTTACACGTCATGCATTTTACAGTCTTAAAATAACAAATGCCTCTTAATGTTTAAGGTACCAACCACCAAATTTGGCAATATCTACACTGTATTGGAAGGCATGGCTTCTCTTACTTGTGGTAGCGGCTTTTAATCCACAGAAAATAGGTAAATCAATGTATATATAATATATACAGATACCATGTTTGTAGTTAAGCTTATATTTATATGTTTTAACTATTTCTAAAAGAATAAAATCTGATATTTTCTACCTGTAGGGCTGGCTGCGTGGGACGGCTACCCTACGCTCAAAATGCTCATGGAGATGGTTATGACAAAGTAGGTAAATATTCTCTATCAAAATAAATCATGTAAAGATGCTAAAGGTTTAACACGTTTCTTTCTGCCTTTCTAGTAACTATACGTACCCGCCTTGTACTATTGCGGATGAGGACACAAAGAATGAGATGATCAACAGAGAGCTGCAGATCTCCCAAAGAGAGAAGCAGGAGATCCTGGCCTTTGAGAGTCATTTGGCTGCAGCTTCCACTAAACAGACCATCACCGAGAGTAACAGCTTGTTGTTGTCTCAGTTAACCAGCCTGGACCCACAGTAAGAGGAACTACTGAATGTAACGTGTAACTTCAATGGTGCATTTTATTGTAGACCAACAAAGCTACTCACATCCCCCCTTTTACCAGTGCAAACCTAGGGCTTATTTTACTACTTGTGCTTGTTAAGAGTCAGTTTAACAGGCTAGAAGGCAAGAGACTAGAGACTTACTAGTTAACATAGACATACAGTCGCGGAAAAAATTATTAGACCATCAAAAGTCATCAAAAGCAATGGTTATTCAATGGCATACTAACTCCTGTGTGCATCATGTGACTAAAACAGACAGAAAAGAAAACATGGAATGCCTAAAAGCGCTGTTTTTGTCAGTATAGTGAGTGACATAACTATTGATGTAAGAGCTTAAGTGATTTATGGTTATTATCAAGAAAACCATGGAAAATGGCTCTTTCAGCACTTAACGTAAACTCTTATGAGCTATTTTTGTTGTTATCATTATATTTGCCCAAACAATTCTACCTTTAGTTGTACCAGGCTTTAAAATGAACAAGAAATTGAAGAAAACAAGGGCGGTCGAATAATTTTTTCTGCGACTGTACGTATTTCCTTTCCAGCCATAGAGAAACCTACAGGTACAACAAATGAGATAACTGGGGCTAACTCTTTAGTTGACCTTGTTGGTCATGATAATTCTGCCTTAAATTAAGCAGTTCTTGACCGTCAAAGCGTTACTTGTGAAAAGGGGTTGTTTTGGTATCGAACCACAGTTTAGAGCCATACAAGGTTCGGAGCTGGCATTATACTGGCTTTGGGAACTTGAGACACGATAGTCTTGTTATTTACACAGCTGTGAGTCAATAAGTCCTGTATTACTTTCATTGCATTTCAGGTGAGTGACTGCAATAATCTGTTTTTTTTTTTTTTTCCTCCCGCACAGGGGTCCTCCTCGTCGACCTCCACCTCAGGTTCAGGAGCAGGTAAAAAGCCTGAACCAGTCTCTGCGTCTTGGCCATCTCCTGTGCCGTAGCCGCAACCCAGACTTCCTCCTCAACATCATCCAAAGACAGGTAATGCACTCATGTTTTTAGTGCTAACAGTTCAGTCTTCTTTTGTCTATTGATGAGACAGACAGATGTATTAGCAGCTACATATGTGGCCAGTGGCAGATGTACTGAACCTAGATGGCCTGGCTCGTGCAGGTGGAAACATGACATTACCTTTTTGTCAGATGACGGCGTTTCCAGTGACTGTACTCCATGTTCTGTCGTTCACAGGCCTCCTCTCAGTCCATGCCATGGTTGGCTGATTTGGTTCAGTCCAGTGAAGGGTCTTTAGATGTTCTTCCAGTGCAGTGTCTGTGTGAATTCCTTCTGCATGACGCTGCAGATGACAGCCTGACGGTAGACGACGATGACGAGGGAGAGAGCAAAGAGCAGAAGGCCAAGAAGAGACAAGTACGTCAATTCTTTTTTTGTTTTTTATTTAAAACAGTGACAAAATATCTCTAACATTACCATTCGTACAGGTTAGAACCCTTTTTTGTATTTCCTATTTTATACATACAAAAGTGTAAAAACAAAAAAACAAATGTATGAACTGGGTGTTTACAGTTTCGGTATTTCTCACTTAAAAACAATCATAGCGTTAGAATACCTTTTTTTTTTTTAAACATTACACATTTTTATGCAGAAAAACACAAAACAAAGAATAAATACAGGGAAATTATAAAAAAAGAGGACATTTTTAGAGGAGTGATACAAATTCTGGGTGGCTACAGGATACAAATTTGATCCATTTGTCTCAAATCTAAAATGTGTCCCTCTGGATTCTGATAGAGTAAGTCAGTTTTTCCATTTTGAATATTTGCAAGATGATCTCGTACCGATCTTCTATTGCTGTTGGAGTTGGGTTTAACCCGCTTCTTATAATACATTTCTTACTGGCTGCTAAAAGTGCCTCTAATGATTTTGTATCCTCCCTCTGTTCTAGTACAGCGACATCACCAAGATATAGATTTACAAAGTTATAGGCTAGGAAATATGAACCTCAAAGACTGATATTAAAGTCCCGTGGATACCACTCCAATATTGGCGCAGTCCCAGAGCACATAAGTGCATCAATTCTAATCTCATATCGTACTTTTTGAGGCCACCAACCTAAAATCGTTTTCATTTTTTTTTTAACATGACGTCTTTCTTTGCTATCTAAATCATTAATCATGCTTACTTGCTGCTGGGTGTTAAGTAGATAGGAGTCATTTCTAATCATAAATCATAATTTCCTGTTAGAGACAACAAAAGCAAAGGCAGCTGCTCGGACGGCTCCAGGATCTCTTGTTAGGTCCCAAAGCTGATGAGCAGACGACGTGTGAAGTGCTGGATTACTTCCTTCGTCGTCTCAGCTCCTCTCAAGTGGCATCCAGAGTCCTAGCCATGAAGGTGCAGTATTGAAATCAAATGACCCACACGAGCGTTGTGTTGTTTATAAAAAGAAAAAAAAAAATCAGATTATATTGCATCTATTTATCTGTATATGTGTATAGGGTTTGTCATTAGTATTGAGTGAAGGAGGCCTAAAGGACGGAGAGGAGCGGGACCAGCCCATGGAAGAGGACTCAACTGATGCAGAGCTCCTGCCGGGGTATCAGTGGCTTCTACAAGACCTCCCTAAACTCCCGTTGTTTGATAGTGTCAGGGGCATGACTTCCACCGCTCTGCAGCAGGTCAGTGTTGGCTGTTAATGATGGCCATAGTATGTAAACAATAAGGTAAAATGATGCTATTTATCACTCTGGACTAAGATTTATTACTTGTGATAGATTCAGTATTCATGACTGTGAGCTGTAATCTACGGCTGGCAGACCCTCTTTGTAAGATGCGATAGACATTGCACTTGATTTATTCATAAGGCTTCTGCAGATGTAAAGTTAACCCATAAAGACCCAAATATCCACCGGTGATCAAAAGCATCTACTGATCTAAAATGTTTAATAATTTAAGACCCACTAATCCTATCAATATGTTGAAATAATTCAGGTAAAATTCAGTTTGTCTTCCTTTCATGGTCATCAAATATGACCCATTTGGACGTTCAGAGGCTCCATAGTGAATGTGGAAACACTCTTTATCTATAACCCATGTACAGTGATTAGAGACGCTTGTTTTGACGTTTAGTTAATGATATATTTTACTGAAAAAAGTAACTTTTTCTGAAGCTTTCTCTGTTTTTGATGTAATTGCTCTCAAATGGATTCTGAGCATGATGATTAAAGTACATGATCTGTAAATCAAATATTGAAAAATACCAGATTTTCACTGAAAAAATGCAAAATTCAGAGGATAACATTGTGATATATAGTAATAAATCACTTAATGGTGGTTAAATAGTGAAAAATTCATTTGAGAACCGCCACAAAAGTACAAATGGGTCTTTATAGGTTAATATGTATACAATTATGTAGTCAAAGTAGTGTTATGTTGCAGGAAAATCAAGTTTTAGTCATTGTGCACCTTCACGTTGAAACAAATTGCAGAATGATTTTATAATCATGCCATTTTTTATTTTTAAAGTATTTTATTTCTTTGTATGTATCACCTTTTACTGTTCGTGTTTTATTTGGCTGTTTTGTGTTTATTTATTGCAGTCATCTTGAAAGTTTTCTTATTTTACTTCATTTGGTTTATTTAGTTGTATTTTGATAATTTAACTCCGCCATTTTTAAAACAAGAATTGCTCCAAGAATGTTGAAAATAAGTCTGATCAGGTTTCTATAAGTAGAGCATAACTTGTTGTTTTTTTATGTTTTTTTTTTTTTTTATTTCTCCCCCGAAGGCCATTCACATGGAAACGGATCCACAGACGATCAGTGCTTATCTCATCTACCTATCCCAGCATGCACCAGTGGAGGAACAAGCTTCACATAACGACCTGGCTCTGGTAATGATGGTGTCTTGTTTCAACTACAGTATAACGTGATGTTTTTTTGCTTTCACTGATGTGGTTTTCCTGCTCTATGTCTGCTTTTTCCAACGCTAACTCTCCACAGGACGTCGCGCGGCTAATTGTTGAGCGTTCCACCATCATGAACAACCTGTTCTCTAAACACTCCTGCAGACCTGAGTCCGACGCTGTGCTCTGTGCTTTCCTCACCATCTTCTCCGCCTACATCAGGAGGATGAGGAAGACGAAGGAGGGAGAGGATCTATACAGCTGGGTAAACTATGCTTAGAGTTAGGGCTGGGAAATATGGGAAAAAAATCATATCACGATATATATATTTTTTCATATCAGACGATATTGATATGTACCATAATATAAATCAAATCACTATTTTGGTCAACGTTAAATTTTCTGTTACTCTTAAGTTAGTTGTAAAGACATCAGAAGGGGAGAGAGAAAGATACATACGTCGCGGTACTTATTGAGAAGTCCCTCCCTCTGCTCTTTCAATTACCCCCCCGTCCACTGTTATGTATCCCCCCATTTTATTCATCTCCTCCTAGACTTCCATGTTTAGATTTATTGACCCCCGTCTTATAGGCGTGTTTAGTTTCATTTTCAGTTTTAAGGCCATATGCCTTGCATGCATTAGTCTTGCAATTGGCAACCCCGTATGTCCGTAGGCCCGTATGTCTATCTGTGCAGACCTCTGAATTCCGGTCTGCAGACACACTGTAATTGGCATAAACCACAAGTGAAACAACATGCTTTGAACTGGGAACTGTAACCATTATAAACTTATGATTGTTCTTGTACTTCTGTGTGCTTTTGTTTTTCAGTCTGAATCTCAGGACCAGGTTTTTCTGCGTTGGACCACAGGAGAGACTGCCACGATGCACATCCTTGTAGTCCACGCCATGGTTATCCTTCTGACTCTGGGGCCACCCAAAGGTAGGTTTGTACATTTTGCAGTTAAGTCTTTGCTTTGATAAAGATGTAGTCCCAACAGACTGTACTTATCAATTTGTGTTTTCTCTTTTCTTCTCATCACAGGAGAGAGTGACTTCTACAACCTTCTGGACATTTGGTTTCCAGACAAAAAGCCTCTACCCACTGCGTTTCTGGTTGACACCTCAGAAGAGGCACTTCTGCTTCCTGATTGGTTAAAACTGAGAATGATCCGATCAGAAGTCTCAAGACTGGTTGATGCAGGTATCCCTTTATTATCCACAAATATACATGCTCGGCATAGCAAGATAATGTTACTTTTCCTGTACCAATATACCTGTTTCTTTCAGCTTTGCAGGACCTGGAGCCTCAGCAACTGCTGCTGTTTGTTCAGTCCTTCGGTATTCCTGTGTCCAGTATGAGTAAACTGTTGCAGTACTTGGATCAGGCCGTTTCCCATGACCCACAGACGCTAGAACAAAACATCATGGACAAACGTAACAGCCTGCTATTCTGTTGTTAGAAAAAAAAGTGAATTTAAAAGGCTTGTATCATTTCTTACCTTATGTTTGATTTTTAACAGACTACATGGCCCACCTGGTAGAGGTGCAGCATGAGCGAGGAGCCACTGGGGGGCACACTTTCCATGCTTTACTGAGCTCGTCTCTTCCTCCACGCAGAGGTGGTTGTCTATCTAAAACTTTCTACTAAAAATGAAAATCACCTGCCTCCTTTTACTGTCTAAAATAATTTTTTTTGTTTAAGCCTGTTGAATTAAAATGACTTGTATTACAATATATGCTGTAATCTATTCCCTGAATACATTCATCCTGACAGACTCTGCTGAAGCAAGTAAAGCCAAAGTTACTGTGGAAACACCCCACAGCTCGGTGAAGATGAGAGCAGCCAATCAGCTCGCTGTCGGACCTGAGGATGACCTAACTGGCATGTTGCTTCAGGTATGACTCGTGTTTTATGAATTCTGTTTGATTGTGTGTCTTTCTGTAACCTTAATGTTAGTGTAATATTTTTGCTAAAACATTATTCTATAATTATATACTTAGTGTTTCTTTTCACCTTCAATCAACAGGGTGTCTACATCTTAAAAGTCTAATAATCAGAATTTTATATGAAACAAATTAAATAGAATTTGACGTGTCAGAAAAATTAATCAGACTAGGGAGTTAGCATTACTTTTATGAAGCCGTTTTAAATTCAGTGTTTCGGGGAAAAGTTACAATTGATCACGTTTTAGCAAAAACAAACTGTGCAACCTTGTCAGAATCTAGCTTCTGTGTAGCATAGTGGTGTGTGGGCAAACATAGCGTCTTCTATCATCAAAAATAGCTACTTCTACCCATGATAAGTTAGTTATTTTTGTTAGTGTTACTTTCCTCTAATGTGGGTAGATTGAACAAGATGTTGCTGAAGAATAGAGCATGAGTCCTTGGTTGAATCCTGCTCTATTTAAATGAGCTGAAAAGCATTAGAATCTCATGGGAAGTCAGAAAACTATAAAAGTAAGACTTGTAATGCCTAATACTGTTCTGTATTTACATATTGAACTCCTGCATACACAAAGCTCTGTTTAGTTCATGTCAAGGTGAATACATTCAGTAACTTTGCAAGTAATTCTGGATTTTCCTTTATACACTCCATGCTTTATTTTGCCTTTTATGGGCGTGAAATAAGAATAAGTCTTCAGTTGCATTTATAATGGTCTAAAAACAGTCCTATAGATGCCCTCAAACCATCTCTTCTGTTAGATTTTGTTCATTCTTTTTTTTTTTTTACTCGAATAACACTTTTCTGCCCACATTCCCACAGATCTTCCCCTTAAAAGTCGACCCCCGCTGGCCCGGCCCTCCTCCCAGCCAGCTCTCTCTGGCCTTGCAACAGTCTCTGGCTAAAGAACTGATGAGGGCGAAGAAGGGCCACGTCCAACAGGGTGGTTTGGCATTCTGCCTCCTACAGGCCATCGCAGCTCTGCTCACCTCCACCCACGCAGGACCCATCGTCATGTCGATGCACCGTAACCACGCTCTCTCCTGTCCTCTAATGCGTCAACTTTACCTCTACCAGGTACAGCAGAAAGCAGACCGCCAAAGCCTTGATTCATGAAAGACTGGATAGTAATATTTGTTACTTATTTCTCCTGCTTGGTTCTTTTCAGCGTCTCGTGTCCCAGGATATTGCTTTCTCCTCGCTGTTCCTCAAAGTCATTGTTGAGATGCTGATCTGGTTAGACAATCCAACTGTGGAACCGGGACCGCTGAAGACCCTTCTCAAGTCCTTCGCTGGTCAGAACTCGCACAAACACAGGCACAGTGATGGTGAGTGAGCACTTCATTAAATATCTCACTGTTTATCAAATATAATGTGTAGATTATACAGTTTTTGAGCATCTCATACATGTGTGATATATTGTATTAAGAACCGTTCTTAAAGTGTACCTACTGGTCATACTTACGACATTCATTGTGCGTTGTGTATTACTTATAAGAGTATTACTTACAATTACAAGAGAGGCGCAAATTCAGTAAAAAAAAAAATCGCTATAAATGTACCACACTAGACCTTTTCATTACATGAATTACACGAAGGGGCAGAACCTATGAGGAGCAGCCATTGGAGGCCGGAAGTGACGTAGCATCGTTGATTCCGGGTGATCAACTGCGAGTAAACAAGCAGCAGTCAGTGAGCACGACTGAGTGGAAAGCACGAGTTCAAGAAGTAAACTATGGCTAGGAATTTTGAGGAAATGGGTGTAAATGGTGACCGATTCAATCCGATAATGTGTCATATTAGACTGGTGTGTGGTGCACGGGGTCAGTGATAAGTTCATCTCAGCCCAGGTAGCCGGACAAAACAAAATCTCTGCGTCACTATCGGTGCTGAAACAGCCTGTGAAGGAGGCAACATGTCACCGACCAACGCCTGACTGACGGAGCAGTGACTTAATACTTGCGTGTACTTAACAGGCTATAACAAAAGTTACCTGACGGAACCGCTAGTGTTATTCGTGATTTTTTTGAAATGGTTAGCAATGAAAATTCACTATAGATACCCTTTAAGTCACTGAACTCTGCCCAGTATTGTTCCATTCTCCACATGTTCCCTTCTGTTCCTTTGAGGTCAAAATTGGATGTTTCAGCAAAATAATGAAACACATCAAGGGTAAAATAAAATAAGATAAAATAAATAGATAAAATAATTAGCCTTTGTTTGTGTCGTCTGATGCTGCCCCACCTTTAGAAACACAAAAAACACAAATATTTCATGATAATATTTCAGATGTGTAAAAGTTTATAGGTGTCCGGAAACTTTTTCCACCTTTGTAAACACTGACTGAGATGTCTTTGTCCTGCAGTACGTACAGGTTTCCTCCACCTTGCCGAGGCTTTGGCGTATCGTAGCGATACTGAAGTGCCTGTCAGAGCTGTCATTGCCATGCTGAAAGCTGGAGAGAGATGTAATGCAGAAGCTGAGCTCATTGGCAAAGGTATTAATGGAATCGCCATGTTTATATGTAAATGTGAGAGAAAGTTAAATTCGATATGAGCAGCCCAAGTCATCTTACTAAAAATTCTATTCCTTATTTCAGTGTTACAAGGGCTGATGGAGGTGAGGTCACCATATCTGGAGGAGCTACTATCTCTGCTGATGTCCGTCAGTACACAGAATGGGACAGCCGGCCCTGTTGCCATGGTGATCTCCCTGTTGCTTCAAGAAAGTGAGGAGCGAGCCGTGAAAAAGGAAGCGGACTCAAACAAGTGAGCGGCACAATTCTATTTCTTTCTCAAGCCATGCAAGAAACGTTTTATATCCGACACGACTAAATGACAAACATCGCTGCCTGTGACAAAAATGGCAAAACGGCGCTCCCCTGTCTGCAGCCTCGTACCGCTGTTGGATTTGGTTGAGGAAGGTTTAATTGGTTTTGAGGTTCTACCTTTGCTTTACAGATTTCTATGCTGTGGAAAAACACAGACTGCACTATATGTTGAATTCACAGAAACTCAGTTCAGCAGTGGCATGTGAACAATTCTGTGTTTTTTGCAGAAAGAGGATGTTTTAATCCAACAGTAGAAGTCAGGCAGCTATCGTTGACTGAATATTTAAATATTTATAATGATGGTGTAAAAGTAAGTGAGACAAGTTCAAAGAGGTCAGAGAATGTTTCTTTTTTCTTAGGAATTGGGTCTTCAAGGGTGACTAATCAGGCCAGAAGATCACATCCTATTGTTTTCTCTAAATTTTGATTGCAGACAGATAGAAACAGATGATACTTTTTACCTTTTATCTGTACAATTAAATCATACTGTTACATTAAAGATACCACTATATGTCATCATTTTGGAAGTAAAACAGTGATTCCTATCTGGGAGGGTAATCAGGATAAAAAGTTACAGAGGTGTAATTTATGTTAGAAAAAAAAACTCAATAATGAAATTAAGGGTTCTTTAAAAGTCGATTTGAAAATTATATCTGAGCTTTCACTTTTTAGATCTGACCTTCAATCAGGCATTTTTCCTGTGATCTTTTGTCAACACTCAGCATAAAATACCTAAAGTATAGTTTGTCATCTCGTGGATCTATTATCCTCTCATAGACCATCTGTGGACAGTTGACAGCCTTGGTCATGTACATTTGTTGGTCCTACTTTGTCAACTTCTTAAACACTTCAGTTAGCAATAACCATTTTAGTTTTATGAGCAGGTCTTTGTCCACCACTCGATTCAAGTTATATTGTTTTCATGTACATTGTAGTAGAGAAGAAAGAGACACAAAGTAATGTTTCTAATCAGCAGAGCTGTTAAATGAAGTTACATTCAGCATCACAGGTGTATTATGTGGACAAAAATACTGGGACACATCACATCTACAGCTTGCAGGACTTCCCATTCCCCTTAATTTGAAATATGTTCATGACTGTTGTTGTTCATAATTATGATAAATGTCAAATCAATATTTCTGTTAAGTTTAAAGGCTGATTTTTCTTCCTGAATGATAATTGAAGAAACCAGATGGTTACTGGTGGTATAAAGTTATTATTTATGTTCAGAATAAGAGAAATATTTCAGAAATCTAAAAATGGAACATTTAAAATAATTCTGATAAAAAAAAGTCAACATTCAGTAAACACAAACTCTCAAGAAATATAAACAGAATTAACCTTGAAGACAAATTTAATGTATTTATTGCAGTGTTAATTATATTATGACATATGTTGTTATTGTTTTCTAGCCCCGCCCACGTCAGCAGTGAAACTCCTGAATTCAATGTGTCCCCATATTTTGGTCATTGTCATTTATGCTGTTAATGTAACACAAGCCTAGGATAATAAATGCTTAGAACTTGTATAGTAACTCCATTTTATGCTACTTTAGACATCAATCCCACTACATCTCAGGGGTAAATACTGCATTTTTTACTTGTCT
>JAPTMW010000028.1:27343057-27353540 GCA_029822955.1 Ostorhinchus angustatus
CTACTATGTCTTCTTCCTTTCTTTACTAATTGTTCTTCATCCATGATGCTAACCAGAAGAATGCTAACGCTAAAGGGTGTGTAGCTCCACCTAGTGTCTGGGAGTCCAACGTCCACTCAATAATTCCATTCTCTCCCAGTGCATGAACACTGGGATTTCTGGGAAACTCCAGTTCCGTCCTTAACTCAGTTATTGCCAATAGCTGGATTTAGATGAGCATGGAAACGAACTGACTGACACTGTACTGTGTGTGTGTGTGTGTGATTGTATTTGTGTATGTGTGTGTGTGTTTGTTTGTACCTCAGAGCTCAGAGTTTTAAAGACGCCTTCGTAAACGCTGCCGTTTTTTACTCTAACGTCACATGTTGAACCCTGAAAACACAAAACAAAACAACGGAACATGAGACCAGACCTGACGAAGGGTCACATCATCATCCATCCACCGGAATTAAACTGTACAGTTCATTTATGGACATTTGAGCTTTTACATATAAGACAAATAATATTACAATAAAAAAAAAACAGATGCAACAATCAAATCAAATACAGTCGAGAGCAGAAACGGAAACGAATAAAAACAGAAGGAATGTTCCACATATAAGCCAAAGTCCAAAGAACATACAGTTTAGTACTAATAATAATAACAAGAAGAAGAAACCAGAATAAAAACCACTGATCCTGTAAAAGTCTGGGGTCCTTGAACTCACCACAACAGCAGTGAGGAAGTGAAGCATGCGAGCGTTGTTGTAAACACCTTCAAACATCTGCACAAACACACAAAATAACATTCACTGGATTCTGATCCACAGACTGCAGGTGTGTGTGTGTGTGTGTGTGTGTGTGTGTGTGTGTGTGTGTGTGTGTGTGTAACTGTAGGTCTGAGGTTCATTAAATGTTTCATGTTCTTGTCTCATTCATATAATGATAATAATTAATTTTATTTTGAACATAAGTAGGAAAAATATATATAAAGGTGAACAAAAGGAAAAACGAAATACACCAGTGCATATTATACACACGTCTGTTACAATTATATTTAATAGAGTGTTTGATGTATGTGTGTGTGTGTGTGTGTGTGTGTGTGTATATATTTTTTTTTTGGGGGGGGGGGGTACTGATAATTCCTTTTCTTCTACTTTTTATTATACTTGAATGAGGCCTAATAATAATAATAATAATAATAACTTCTGGTTCTGGTTCTAACTGCTGTCTTTCTTCTCTTTGGACCTGGGTTCTACTGGGTTCTACTGGGTTCTTCTTACCAGGTTACTGACAGGAGCTGACGGACTCTGTGGCGGAGGTTTCATCGTGATCTTCGTCCTGCGAAAAATAAAACAGAAAAACCCAAAACTCACTTTTATTGAATCACCAGCAGCTTCACTGAGAACAATAACAGAAAACCCGTCCGTGAACGCAACACGACTCCACTAACATCAACAAAACCACGGATTCATCCGGTGACACGGCGCCATTTCCTCTTAAACATGTCAGTAATAGTAACTGAAGTGTTTCTCGTCTTGTTAAATCATGACACATGTGTTTGTTGTTCAATTAAAGAGTAAAAGTCAGCTAGCTAGGTTAGCTGTTAGCTAATGGAGCTAAACGTCAAACATCGCGTTCAAAAAGCCAAAGCCCTTCAAAGACACCGTGAGCGCATTCAAGCTCAACAGCAGAGCACGTCCAAGTGTGTCAATTATACTTTTTAGTCATTAGCATCCCCGTAATCCCACCGAAAAGTCCGTCGGTTTGACAGGCCAAGCACGGTGCGCCGCAGAAAACAACAACAAAACACTGCACTGGGGGCGTTCCCTCTTTAATACCTGGGCAGCCGGCGTCCAAATAATCAGCGGGCGGAGACATGACGAGCTGGAGAATTCTGAAGAAATCTGTTGGATTAAAACACAGAGTTTTTACTCATATCCAACACATTGACTTCTACCGATACAAACCCTGACTGTAAAGGCTTAAAGGCGTTTTATCAGCAGGTCCCCGTGAACCGGCTCTGACGAAGTAAATAAAACGAACACAACAAAACTAAACTCCGCCTGTTGGGGTGTTCTGCAAACTGATTGGACGAGTTTTCTGCTCATCACTTCTAATCTGACCTCTGATTGGATGGTCTTCTGTAATTAAGACCAGACCTCCCACTTCATGTCATGTTTTTCTGGAGGAAAACATTCAAAACAAACAGAAGAGTTCAAATATTGATGATCCTGTTATTATTAAAACAATACTACTACTATTTTTATGTTTCTACATAGTTTTATAAATTATTTCATTATTTTACAGATACTTTTTTTATGGAATTTATTATTTTTTCATTCTAACCCTTATATTTAACTATAAATATAATTAAAACATATATTTACCAGCCTGTGTATCGGATGCATGCAGTAAAGACGTTTTTTATTTCTTTTAACTCCAGTAAATCCTGGGTTAAATATTCAATGCACTGCTTTCTCATTTATTTCTACTGTAAAATTAAATTCTTACCAAATTTCAAGATCAGAAGCAAAATGTACCATCATGAATGAAAAACAAAAGCAAATTAAATCTGCTTTTACTATTAATGAATGCAGGTATTTGAATGTTTATTATTGTGGAGCCAGGATTAAACCACAGAAAACATTGGGTTCAGATCAAGAAAGAAAAGACTTTCACTCCTTTTATTTCAATTATTTTTCCCCTTTATTATTTATTTATTCATTATTTTATTTTTATGCATTTTTAAAATTTTTACTTTGTATTAATTTTATTCTACTTATTTTTCAGTATTTTTTTATTTTCTTTTTTTTCCCATTTGTAGGCTTGTGATTTTTTTATTTTTATTCTACTTGTAATAGATTACCTATTGTTTTATTATATAATGTAAGAGAAAATCTGTCATTTACATAATTTGGTGTTTGATTTGTGAAACTTATAAAAAACTGTGGGACACAAGGTCCTTCATTCCATCACTGGTAAAACATTCCAAGGAACTTTTATAGCCACTTTTTTTTTTTGTTGTTGCCATACTGTGCTTTTTTCCTTTTGTCCCAGATTATCCCGTTTTCAGAGTTAATCACAGTTTCTTCAGGATCTAAGAATTGGACAGATTCAAGGTGAACTGGTTTTCGTACCTGGTTCCAGTCTGATCCACCTGGACGCTGAGTCTGACCCGTTTCCTCTTCACCGATGCCGTTTTATGGATGTTTCCAGTCACTGTCACTGGTTAAAATCAGAATAATCTGATCTAATCGAATCTCATATAAATAGAACAATTAGAAATGACCACAGCGATGAAATGTTTTACTGAGTTCATTTGTGTCACTGATAAAACAAATGGATCCTTTAAGTCAAATGATCAATTTAGTGTCTCCGAATCATAACTAATATCTTCAAATAACAACTTAATGTCCAAAAATTATTCAATATTCCAAAAATAATGATAAATATATAAATATGTATTCTGTAATTTCCCAGTTTGGGGTAAATAAAGTACATCTATCGATCGATCTATAAAACTCTAAAACTCTGAAATAAAAGACTTAATCAGTTACTTTGAACAAATAAGATACTGAGTGAAAAATTGAAAATTTTTCTTTGGTTTGACAAATATGTGTAAAATTACACATTTACTGACTTTATGTCGAAGACAAACCTAAACTATTGTCGTATCATGTGATGTTTATGACCTTCATGAGGGAAAAAAAGCATAATATTATCAATATAAATTCAAGAAAAGTCATGTTTCCCTTTTTTAAGTTAACTTTACAAGAATAAAGTTGCAAAATATTGGGAAAATTTTTTTACAATTTGTATTTTTTTAAGATGCTGAAAGGTGGAAGTGTATGAAGTATTTTTCTTTGGTTTGACAAATAAATGTGTAAATGGACTTATTTTAAACCTAAACAGTTGTGATGTTTATGAACCTTAAAAACACTTCATTTTCTAAATATAACTGACATACTTAAACATTATTTATTACTGATATTCTTTATTTTCATGTCATGTGATGTTTGTGATGTTGGGTGATAAAAAGCACACAGAAGCCGCTCGGTTTCACTATATTTATATTATATCATTATCATTAAATTCAATGTAGTACCTGAAACTAACCACACGGGGGGGCGAGCGACGCCGACCCCCCCTCAACACACGGTCCCAGCAAAGAGAGAAAAGAGACAGAGAAAGGCACAAAGAGTTCTGAAACTGAGAAAAGACACACAACGGGATGATGACGGACAGGGGGAGGGGCTTCCAGATGGGGGGAGGGGCATCCGGACCCGTTGAAATGTTCGGTGGCTTAAAGAAAAACGACGAGAGGCGAAGAAGCCGAAACTGAAGGAAGGCAGAGGCCGACGACAGACACAGAAAGGCACGAGTAGAAAAAGGATCAGGGACCATTTCACCTGTTTTTGTTTTTTTTATCCAAATGGAGGACGAGGTCGAGGAGGAGAAACAGCGTGAAAAGAGCGAAGACGAACAACGACGCGTCCAGTTCCTTCTTTTTATCCCAAAAATAGACAAAAAAACAAAAAAAGGCACAGACATTTTCAAACAAGATGGAGTCGGAACAAGTGGAACAAACATGGAGTAAAGATACGAAAAAAGCACAAAGAAATGAATACTATTATTCTGACCGTTGTTATTATTCTTATTTCTATTTCCGTGTTGTCGTCGTCGGTTTCATCGGTTCAGATGTGACTGAGGTAAACGTTTCCTGCCTCGACTTCACGCGTCGTTTGGATCCGCTTCGTTACGTTTCCTCTGGGTTTGGACGACGTCACAGCAAACGGCGACAGAAAACCCAACGAATTTACCCAAAAACACAGATAATTACGGAACAAAAAGGAGTGATTTGACTTTATAATATCTGATGTTTACGGAATTAAGTCTTGATCGTCATGGAGTTCAAAGATTATGAGAAAAAGACGGTTACGTTCAAACAAAAACTCCAAATGTTATAAGAAAAAGTCGTGTTTTCATAACTAAAGCAATTAACGAAAGTCCAAGTTTTATGAGAAGTCACGTGTCCATATCAAAGAAAGCTACAAAAGAAAAAGACAAACATTTTCTGTGGAAAAAAAAGTCAGAATATTCAAAGCCTGTAATATCTTCAGAAAAGTCCATTAATGTTATGCTGCAAGGGATTATGGGAGATGTTGTTTTTAAAGCTCCGCCTCTATCGTACCTTAGTGTCAATGCTACTGAGGAACAAAACTGTAGAAAATAGTTATTTTATCACGACGTCCGTCCTCCACTTTTACAGGTTTTGACCAAAAACTTCTGGTTTTTTATTTGTTTTTGGTTTTTTCATTTATTTTAACTAACATCGAACTGGATGACGGAAAAGTCAACCCGAACTGGAAAAAACCTCCAACGTTCACGTGTTGAACTTAAATATATTATTAAATGAAAAGAACAAAACCAGTAGTGGAACCTCGTTTATTAGCGTCAGGATTATTTCAGACTCCATTACATTGGTCTGTTGCTCTTCAGTCGATAAACGACTTTCTATTTTAACTTTCGCTTTAATGCGACTGAACAGAACAGAAGGCTTTTCTTAAGGCCACAGAGTTTTCAGTGGGTTTATTTTCCGTCCAATTATCTGCTGTTGCTAGGCAGAATATGCAGAATCAGCCAATCACAGCTGCAGAGGATTCAGGAAGCACCATCCGCTGCTCTGAGATTGGAGTCCTGCTGGTGAAATGCACCCTGGGAGTCGTAGTCAGACTTCTGTCCTTCGGTTTTCGATCGAACCTTTACGTTTTATAACAGACGCAGGTGTTTTCTAACGCAGACGTTCATGTTTGGGTTAGAAATTAGTCTGAATATGTGTAAATCTGTTTGCATTTTGCACTTCCTGGTTCTTTTCATTCAAAGTCCTTCATGTTTTTGCTTCAGTGTCTGACGTAGATTTAAACACCATCGATAAAGACCCAACTGCTGAAATTTTACACATACACACAATATTAAAAATGCATTTTAAGACCGTTTCATTCCTTAGTGACACATTCAGGGATGATTTAACGTCCCTTAAAGAGAATAAATGTCACTCTTCAGTGAACGTTTCTGTTTTCCATGACGGGGTTTTAACGCCACATAAGAAAATAAAAACACTTGTCACTAAGAGAATAAAGTCGTGAAGTATCAACATAAAACCCATAATTTTATAAGGTCAAATACAAAAAGAGTCATAATTTTACCAGAACAAAGCCATATTATGAAAATAACGTTGTAATTTAAAAACAGGCGCAAAAATTATAATATTCCAGAATAAAGTCGTACCCATTTGTCTCATAATGAAGAACTGAACATTCTGTGAGGTTCTACTTTCATTTGGGGTTTACGCACAAAGGCCAAATACTGAGCCTAGTAGCCCCGCCCACCATCTACACATAGCATTAGTCGGAGGACTTTGAAGACAGTTCGCACACGTTTGGGTTTGTTTTGTTGGAAGAACCGAATGGATTTGGATTATTGTCACAATTTAATGTGGGTTTTTTTTTTTGCACAAAAACAAAGAAAAACATTTGTATTTGTCATTATTTGGAGGTTATTGTGTTTTTATTTGACTTCAGATCAGATTGGTCTGAATGTGGAACCTGAACGAGTCCTGCTTTAGATGGTCTGGATTTCCTACAGCACCTGAAGGGGTCTTCAGTGACTATGTTGTCCTTGAACAGAGCGTGAACGTGTCTAATTGATGTTTTAAAGGCCGTTCCATCCCAAAAATAGGAACAATGACGATAAATGTATCCATATTAATTTACTAAGAATTCTACCTGTTTTCCTGGATCCTTTTTGTAGACGTCTAGAGCCGAGTGGCTGCGTTTTCTGTTATTTTCGCAGGAGGAAAAGTGGATTCTTAACTCATTTTCTGTGTTTTCTGTGACAGTTTGAAATCCCACCGGCTTCGATTCAAAGAAACCAGAGGAGTAAAATATGAAGTGGAACTGGGCAACTTTTCTATTTCCATGTTTTACCGTCTGGTTTTACTCCAGTGGCGTGGGGCGAGAAAAAAAAGTCCTTCTAATGACAAAAAATCCAGATGTTCATAGGAAAATAAATCAGAATATTATAATAAAAAGGCTCAATATTTCAGGAGCGAAGTTATAAGTCACAAGATTTCAATTAAAAGTCAGAGAAAAACGTTCCTTAATATAAAAAAAATAAAGTCAAGTCATACTTTTACAGAAAAAAGAAATGTTAACGTTACAAAAAAAGACAAAATTACGTGAATTTGTTAAATTCATTTTTTGGTAATTTTCTGTGAAGTCATCTCATAAACGGTTCTGTCTTCGTTTCTTCCACTGGGGTCTGTCAATCACAACAGGAACAGACAGAGTAGTGCATGTCTGTTATGTTGCAAGGCATTCTGGGAGATGTTTTTAATGCTGAAATCAGACTCTATCGGACCTTAGAGTCACTGAACCAAAAACCCCACAGACTTCGATTCAAAGGAACCAGAGGCGTGAAATGCAAACTGGAGCTGGTTTTAGTCGAGGCGTGGCGTCTGCAGCGTGGCAGCTGAAATAAGTCGGAATATTTTGATAAAAAAAGTCAGTCATGACAAAAAAACCCTTAACATTAGGATAAAGTTGTAACACTACAAGTTTAATTTTTAAAAAAAATGTTCTATGAAGTCGTTTCATAAACTGTTCTCATAACATTCAAACTTTATTCTTGCATCAGCTGTTTTTATGGTCAACGTTGTTTTCGTTTCTACCACTAGGGGTCTCTCAGTCACAACAATAAAAGAGACAGAGTAGTGCACGTCTGTTATGCCGCAAGGGATTGTGGGAGATGTTTTAAATGCTGAAGTCAGACTCTTATCGTACCTTAGTGTCACTGAACCACAAATCCCACTGACTTCGATTCAAAGGAACCAGAGGCGTAAAATGCGAACTGGTAGCTAGCCGTCTGGTTTTAGTTGAGGCGTGGTGTTTTTGGCGTGGTGTTTTTGGCGTGGCGTTTGCGCCGTGGCGTTTGCTGTGACGTGGTCTATCCCAGCAGATGCTAACGGTCCGGGTCTACCTGCCCCAGTAGAAGCATCTACGTACATTTGGCGTCGGGTTGGCGTGTTCGGTCTCGGCAGGACCACTGTGAGGTATTGGGGCTGCTGGCGTCACGGGTGTCTCCAAAGGGGGCGGAGCCCGCCGTGAGGCGTACCGGCAAAAAACAAAGCTTATCTGACTACCATTAAAAACAAAGTGTACCGCTAGTTTAGTGTTGTAAAGCTGCTCTCACCCGTCTCTCCTTTAGTCTCTCCTATAGTGTTAGTACTTTTACTCTCCTCCTCCTCCTCCTCCTCCTCCATAGCTCCGCCTCCACTTTGCTAACAAAATAAAAATACTGGTTATGAATGGCTATGATGTACGCCGCCTCATCCAATCACACGCTCACACACTCACATTCAGACACACAAACACTCCTCCTCCTCCTCCTCCTCTTCTTTCACCTCCTTCCCTTCATCAGAAGAAGGAGTACTGGTTATCGATGGCTCGGGGTGCTCTTGCTCCGTCGCGCTCCTCGCCCTCCGCGGCGTCCAGCTGGCGGAGGGGCGTGTCCCTGTCCCTGTCCTCCCAGTCCTCCACTCCTCCACTTCCACTCCCACTGCTTCCGCTCCCTCCTCCTCCACTGCCTCCGCTGCCTCCTCCTCCTCCTCCTCCTCCTCCTGCTGCTGCTGCTGCTGCCGCCGTCGGCATCACGGCTGCTCCTCCTCCTCCTCCTCCTCCAATTAGCTCCGGATCAGAGTTTCCCCGTTCCTGTGGCGGAGTCGGCGGCGGCGGCCGACTCGGAGGCAGAGGAGGAGGCGGCTGAGGAGGGCTACGGGGTCTGCTGGTCAAGTCTGTATGAAGGAGAAGGAAATACAGAAGAGGAGGAGGAGGACAGAGGGAGGAAAGGGGGAGAGAAAAGTGTAAATAAAAGGAGGAAGAGGAGAAGGAGGAAGAGGAGGAATAAGAGGGAGACGAGAAGGAGGAAGAGGACAAGGAGGAGGAGGAGGTGAAGGTGTGAGGAGTGAAGTGTAGTCAGAGGGAGAGAAGAAGAGAAAATGACAGTTTGGTGAGGAGGTCTGTGGTCGTCGAGTCCATGGGAGTCATGGAGGCGGTCCCACTCAAACAAACAAACAAACAAACAAACAAACACACACACAAACAAACACACACTGCAAGAATTACACAACTAAAGCCTTGTTTCAGTGAAATGACTCTGTCGTTAAAAGTACGACAACAGGAACCAAACTGAGGAAGAAAAAAAAAACGAAATAAATAAATAAATAAATACCAGAGTCCATTTACATGACACAGATACAGGATTTATGTCCGTTTCTTTTAATTATCATACTGATCAAATTTTGTCTGGTACATACTGTCGTTCTCTGTTTTGAAATGTACACACTTATATATATATATAATTATATATATGTGTGTGTGTGTGTGTGTGTGTGTGTGTGTGTGTGTGTGTGTATTGATCATTTCTTTCCAGTATTCTGAATGTCTATGTTCTATGTAAGATGGAAACATTTGATGAAACCAGGCTTTTGTTCTTCAGATCCTTTTCATCCTCTGGGTTTAAACGTCTGAACTCAGTGTAAATATTTCATTCATTCGTTCACTCGTTCACTCGTTCATTCGAGTCCGGTCTCACTTACACACAGTCAGAGATGGGGGTTGATGGAGAGTCAGGATGGCGCGTGGTGATGACATCACAGGCTGAAGGCCGACTGCCTGCCCTATCGCGGCCTGTAGGGGATGAGCCAACGGATAAACAACAACAACAACAACATCAACAACAACAGAGAGGTCAGGTGGTGCAGACACTGCAGCGTGAAGATGAAACAACACAACAACAACAACAACAAGGTTTAAAGTCAAACTGGAAGGAAACGCCAGAGTTCAACTCAACAGGAAGCAACAGGAAGTGATAAAGACGCCACTTTTTATCCCGAAGACACGTTCAGCCTCCACAGACGGTAAAAAGTGACCCGTGCACGTTCAAAAAGGGCCTCTGACATCCCTTTTTCAATGGGGCGGTGGGGGTGGGGGGGTCGTACCTGGCTGGCGAACGGCGGTGGCGCCTACGAAGCTGATGAGCGTGACATCGGAGGCTCCTCCGGACTCTAGAGGGATCGGGTGGACCCTGAAGTGTTCCAACATGTCAAAGATGGACTGAAACCAAAGGTGCTGCACTCGACACTGACCGTCCTCGTTCAGGGACAGGCGGAGGTGCTGTCGGTCACAACGCAGGGACACAGCGAGGGTCAAAGGTCACAGGTCAACATCAACATTACACCCCAGATGCTTCAAGTAAACATAGCCAACATCGGTGTCATACAGGATTCTGAGCCCAGAGTCACTTTCTATATAGAACTCTGACACTTATCTTTACATTCAGTTAATGATATATTTTACTGGAAAAGTCACCATCTTCAACCCTATTTCTGAGGAATGACACCAGAAAGGTGGTTTGGAGCGCTGGCCCTTTAAATGCACAGGAG
>JAPTMW010000028.1:28743523-28769502 GCA_029822955.1 Ostorhinchus angustatus
TATGGTAAAGAAAGACGAATGATACGGAATTAAGCTGCTCCTCTCTTTCACAGCCAAAGCAAAAATGAGAGAGGGAGGTGGCTGAGGCCTGGCGTGGTGCGTAATATCAGAAACATGTTTGCTTAGCGACAGCGTGTCCATATGTATGTCAACAATACAGAGATTAAAATGCTAAGACTGGTTTCAGTGCTAATGTAGACTTGTTTGACCGTTCGTTGCCCTACTGAAGATTGCTATTGATCATATTAATGTAACCACTCTTGACATGAGGGGAAAGACATTCGTAACCATCACGGAGAATCCTGACAGGCATGTGAATACCTCGTGACTACCACTGGTCTATCTATGCATTATCAACTGAAGGATACGTAACAGTGATTTATGTTTGTCAAACGGCTCTCATCCACCCTAATGGAGGGCTTCGCTCTTACATCCTGGGTCTCCCACTTCTCAGGGTGCCATAACAGTAGCTGTAACATCCAAGGCCTGATGTCTACAGTCTGAAACATGGCTGTGAACACTTTGTATATCTCCACCTGCCCTCTCGGTCCAGTCTGTAGTGCAATAACAGAGTGGACGGAAGGACAAAGGCTGCTGGAAAGGGAGTATTACACAGAAAACCATGTTACAGAAGTGGAATCCGGCCTTAAATTGGTCTTTGTCCTTTGTGTGTGTGTTAACTTAAAAATGATATGATATATGACAACTAACAAAACAAAATTCTGTTTTTTTTTAAATGACACAGGTGCCGGATAGCCTGTTAATGATCTGTTTATAATGGATTTATCTGTATTGTTATATACTGACTATTATGATTACTGTTATTCTGTGGATACTAATAATGACACTGGTCTATGTGTACAGTTAATGAGACAAGCCCTTTCCATAGGATGAAGGGAGCTTTCTTGAGGGTCTGTCTGTTATTGTATTCTCATATCTGCAATGTTATGGCTTTTTTTTTTGTTTTTAAATGACAAAACAGTGTGGCTCCATCTAGTGGAACTTGTCATGCACTGATGCTGGCGTTAATTGTAGCCATACTGCAGCCAAATGAAACTACTGTAATACTGTCCGCACTGGTATGCAGTTCTTCTCCAGGGTTGTTTCTTCATATATCCAGACCATGTACGTAGACATGTGTGTATGAGCTCTCCTGCAGAACCCATACAAGCATGACATCTGTATTTTGTCCGATTTGCTTTCTCCCATAGCACCAAAGGGGTGCAGATTGCATCCCTAGAGTGCCTCATTTTCCAGTCTGTGTGCTTGCAGATTAATGTGTGCAGACACAGACTCACATTTGTTCCTGTGCTGTAGATCACACGTCTCTCCAACCTTAGTGTCCTGTGTGTAACAGACAGGCTCTCACACTCCTCAGTCTCCAGCAACGATTGTGCAATAAACTGAAGTCTATATTTTTAAAACTGCCTATAGACTATGTCTTTCATCCATGTTTCTGTTATTGAGATTTGCATGTATGTCTATGCGTTGTATTTACCGTCTTTGTGAGTTTAATAACAGGAAGGTGAGGAGTTTTTGACAGTTTGACTGGTTTCCCAATTTAAAAATACACAACAATGTAAGTAACATGGAGCAAAAGAACATAAAATTACATACAGACTATTATGGGCTACATAAAAATAGGGGGGAAAAATCTTTGTTTTCTAACTTTCAGCCCTCAGTTTAATAATGTTGAGTCAGCAGACCTACACACACACACACACAAACACACACACACACACCAGAAGGATAGGGATTCATTCCAAATCTATCAGTAAATGATAAAATATGTTTTTTCTTTTGTTACATAATTAACAAAATTTTGAGAAATTGACAGCAGACAAAGGTGAAGTCTTCTGTTTTCTAAGGGCTTTAAAATATCACTTTAAAAAATTTTATATTAACTCATTAATATCCAGTGATGTTTAAAGACTTTATCTTACATGTGTAAATCAAATTTTTGACTCATACTTTATCTTCACAGCAGATCAAGCCTTTCCTGTGATAACATGTGTAATCTTTGGCGCCCCCTTGAGGAGGGCTCACACCCTAGGTTGGCACCCATAAATTTAAGAGGTAAAAAGTATCAGTATGTGGTTAAAAAAGAAAATGAGTTTTAGAGGCAGATAAGCGGTAGCGACTGATAAAGTGAACCACAGAAGTGAGGAAGCGTTATGTGTTTTCAGGCTTCCTGTTCGTAAGAGGGAAGTTCAGGAAGAGGGTCTAAGCTTTTGGATGAAACAACAATGGGTTTGGCACAGGTAAACGTCTGAGGTGAGTGAATGTTGCACATTCATGAGATTAGGAAAAAATATATAATTTAAGGTTCTTACAAATGATACTGTGAAATACTGAGAGGTCAGAAAAGGATATGAAGGCACCCCCTTTTTTCTGTAGTCCATCCACTTCCACTAGATCAGCATGTGAACTATTAAAGCTGCAACTAATGATTACTTTTATGAATTAATTTCAGTCTCATAAAGTTGGAAAAGTGCCTGTAGGAACTTCTAACAGCTTCATTTGTTGGACTCTATTAAAAATCCAAATACTGTTTGACAAAAACAAGCAACACATCTTCCCATTTGAGATTTAGCAAACCTCCAGTTCCATTTGCCAACAGTTCTCAGGTGTGTGTTTCAATGCTTCATCCTTTCAGTTGGAAACGTTGACCTTATTTTATGCTGTAGCCCTTAGATGACACCTGATCAGTCATGGCTTTCATTTTCTCTCAGTGGATGCTCTGTATTACTGAATTACAATATACATGTTTGTTTGTTTGTTTGTTTGTTTGTTTGTTTGTTTTGCAGGAATACAAAATAAGACTTCATCAGTTTGTCCATTTCCCCTTCTAGTTGCCCTCTGCAGTTTTTCAACCCCAAAATGTCAATGCGAGACACCTCCCACTTCCACCTACATTTGAAACTCTCACTTCCTCTGTGTCATTTTGTGATGTACTTTAACCTTCTGTCTCCTCTGAGTCCTCACATTGGTGGCAGGGTGTTTCGTGCACTGCTGAATCTCCTTGAACTGAATCGCCCCCATACGACGCCCAGGTAGGCCTGCAACGTCTGTCTGCAACTTGTCATTTGTACCTGCAATTTGATCTCTTATCAGATATACACCAGCCTGTATTTTTAGATTATGAAGACATGTATGAAAAAATTTGAGGTGAGCATCATTGTTGCTCATGTTATACACGGGTTTCTTTTGTTTCAACTAAGTGAATTGTTTCCTACGTCTAACTAGGCAATGTTTTCCATCACACCAGAGAGAGACAGTGGTAAGGAGAGATTATTGACATGCATCTAGGCCCCTGATAAAATTAGAGCCCACTCTATAAAGGATTATTAAATTAGGTGCAGAGCAGCCTGAGCAGTCTTGTGATGCACATGCAGAAAAACTGTTATAGTCTGGAGTTTGAGCTTAGGTGCGGCAGCAGATTTCAGGAAGTACATCCACAAATGGAGGTAAAGGCAAACATATGTGCTGTTTTTCTGCTACTGAGAATAAATCATTCCTTTTTGTTTGTTTCAGCTAGTTTTTTAGTGAGTATCTACAAAAACTTTTTTCTCATTGTAGAGGCTTTAACTGTGACGTTGCATTTGATGAATCTATGTCTATGGGAGAACGTATGAGTGGATGAGTGTGTAAATGACAAATATGGCAAGAGAGAAAAGCTGGTGGTTTAGTCGCTCACTCTGTAGGATGTGGTGTAACTGCCGCTCTGTCACACTCATCTGCCTTTTTCAACACACATGCAGCTCAGCTTCAATTAACTGCAGTGACGATAAATAGTCTGCTTTTATCTGTTGCCTTCTCCGTGTGGTCTTGTGCAGTGGTTGTTCGGCATGTTCAGGCGTTATAATTAAACAGAAACCTATTCTAAAGAGACAGAGGATAGCATCCATTAGAGGCAGACTAGAGGAAGTAGTTGTGAAAGCCTTTGCTTCCTCTTTTTTGTAGTTTTCCTGTCGTGTCTTTCAGCTTCGTCTGTTGGTTTATTTCCACATGAAATCTAAAACCATGTGTAAAGAGACCCGTTTAAAAGTGCTCATGGTTGATATGCATTCTAATAGCATGCACTTCAACTGCAGAGAGACACAGATTCCTTTGCAGCTCATTCATTTTGCATTCATTGGCTTCACACTATCTGTTTAGTATAAGCCTGTCTTCATGCTTTTTTCCAGTTCGCCATGTCCAGGAAGGTTGTGAGGACCAGTAAATTTCGTCACGTCTTTGGTCAGGCTGTGAAAGCTGACCAATGCTACGATGACATCCGCATCTCCCAGATGACGTGGGACAGCAACTTCTGCACCGTTAACCCCAAGTTCGTGGCCATGATTGTGGAGGCCAGTGGTGGAGGAGCCTTCATAGTCCTGCCTCTGAGCAAGGTACATATCAAAGTCAAAAGGGGAAAAATATGCACACTAGACAGAAAAATGGATTTGCATAGCAGTCAGTGTCCTTCTCTCTAATAATGCCTGTTTTCTGAAGGGACTGAGAGTGAGTTTTTTTTCTCCAAACATTGCACTCATTTCTCAGAATTTAAATATTGCCAGTCACCATCACACTCTCAGCTGAATAAGGAAGTTTGATGCCGACTTTGAGTTCTTCTGCGCGTCACTCGTTCTGCTGTTGAGAAGTTTTCACCATATTAGGAGTTTGTTGTGTGCTCCGTCGGGGCAGGATGTGGCCTTGTGTTCTCTGTTACCGAGGACTTCAAGTGGCTCACAGCTACTGCATTCACCTCTGACAGTTGAAACTTTGACTGCATTATTACAATTCTTAAAATAGTCATGAGAAAATATCATAAGGGGTGTTTAAATGTTTCCTACAGCTAATTAAGTTTTAATCATTCCTCTATAATTTTCAGGAGGGAAAACTGGGGTCATTTGCTTCTGTGATGTTGGTGCTCTCAGTTCAGTTTCTGTTGAAACAGAACTGATTATTACTGATCCACCGTAAAAGTCAGTGAAGCCCAATGTACAGTGTCCATATGCAAATCAAATATAGGTGTGATGCCTGTGGTCATGCATGATGGTTTAAGGTGGAGAACACAGATCTGGCCCCGATCGTCGCTCTAACCCACTTACTGGCCATTAGGAGTAATTGAAGGCATAGCTGTGGTATTTGGATCAGCTGATGATTCCTCCTTTCCTCTTCCCACCTAGACTTGACAATCTTATGTTGTATTCTGTTTTCTATTCTTCAGCTTTCATGTTAACTCTGTCTCCTCATTATGTGACGAATGTCTTACTGAAGAAGCCACTCTTCTCCATAGTTATGTTTGGTGTTCTAAATTCATTCCATACTGAACTAACGTATTTAAAACTTTAACAGATATGCTTCTTTTTGTTGTACTCGGAGCCTCTTTAAAAAACAGCACCGTCAACTGCTACCTTAGGCACTTAACGTAGCAAAAAAAAACAAAAAACAGCTTGTTTTGTTGTTCTGGAAAAAATCCGATGTTCCTTCAGCGAAATTACAGCTGGAAGAAATGGTTAAACTCTTTCACCTGGAGAGAATCCGGTTCTCATTATTAAATGAACTACACCAGTTTAATCAGGTTTGGCATCCCCTTCAACTGTGCATTGATAACTCAACCTGAATAGAATTAGAATTTATGTGGCCTCCCTTGGTGTGATACGTCGTAAGTCCTGGGGGGGTGTTGTTAAAATGTGTGTTTGTTATGTTTGCTTTCCTCTGTTGGACTTTTGGTTTGTTCACTCTGTGTTTATTCTTCAAAATGTGGACAAATTGTAATAATGGATGTTTTTGTGCCTAACTGTTGAATAAAAAAAAAAAAAAACCAGTTTCCATGTTAACTGACATCTGTATTCACCATCCTTCGTAACGTTTGTGTTTTCGCAGACGGGGCGTATCGACATGTCCTACCCTAATGTGTGTGGCCACACAGGTCCAGTCCTGGACATTGAGTTTTGTCCACACAATGACAACATCATCGCCAGTGGCTCTGAAGACTGCAGTGTGATGGTAATTCAGCAGCAAACATCACACATGAACCACTGTTGGATCTGTCATGTGGGCTGTAAAATCTGGGTCTAAATCTCTTTCCATGTGATTTAAAGATCTGGGAGATCCCTGACGGTGGGCTGATCACACCCCTCACAGATCCTGTGGTCAAACTTGATGGCCATTCCAAACGTGTTGGCATCTTGAGCTGGCACCCCACTGCTCACAACGTACTGATGAGTGCAGGTACGACACCTGAATGAAGCCGGAGATGCACGTACATGATGTGACAGAGGTCATGTGCAGAGACGTGCTCTCTCTGTTAGAAAAAATGGGCCAAATGAATCATCAGAGCTGTGTTGTTGAGTGAGAATCACACCTCCACAGAGTTAAACAGGAAGTTCTCACAGCCTCCACCCACTCTCAACACTGATCAACACTACTGCTGCAGTTCAGCCACTAACTAACTAACTAACAATAAACTCATGATGAATCGGTGAAGAGAGCTGCTAGGACGAGGAAATATGACAAAAAACAGCATCATACTGTCAATAAGAACATGTAGTTTTAAATAACATTAAAATCTTTAAATACGTTTCTTTTCTTACATCAGAAATAGACATTAAAACACTTATAGAGGTTGCACTTTTAATGATTTATTTCACACAGACTTATGTAATCAGTAGTTTAAGATACACAAATTTAGTGCACATGAAAGACTTATGGATATCTCAGTAGTTTAGAGTGAGCTTTCACTTCTGTATGTAGGTTTATTACTTTCAGTTCATTTAATAATGTTCACAGTGGTAAATATGATCCTTATTCTGTCGTCATGGCAGCTATCATTGCTGCTCTGTTTTTTCTAAATATAAAACGTGCCATCTGAGGTGCTCTAAAGGAATGAATGTGAAAAACAGCATAATCTTTCAGGAAAGTACATTTTATATTCGAAGCATTTACTGATGAAATATGGTAGAATTTTAAAGGACACACAGCTGTGCCCACAGAGCATTTATATAAGTGAAAAGGTATATACTGTATACACCAAAATGAGTATTAGTTTACATGTTGCTAAACTCCAAAACAGCTTATTAAGACTGAGAAAAGTGAGAAAAGCTGATATTAAGTGTAGAAGTATTGTATGTAGTGTCACCAAATCAGTACAGCCGAACAAACACCGTACAGAGAGTTCCCCAAACTATAACATCAGGGATCAGTGGGAAATGTATGCTTTTAACAAAATGGATGAATGGACCTGGAGGTAGAGAAGGTCTTTTATCCAGTAGATATAAGAGGGAACCGTCCAACAGGTCAATATTACTGACTCATACTTTGACTGTAGATTAATGGTCTGGTAATGGCCCCACCTTCTCACCTACTATCATTAATGTTACTCATGCAGGTTGTGACAACGTGGTAATCCTGTGGAATGTGGCCCGGGGAGAGGCGGTGGTGAGGATCGACAGCGTACACGCCGATCTCATTTACAGCGCCTGCTGGAACAGAGATGGCTCCAAGATCCTCACGTCCAGCAAGGACAAGACCCTGCGAATTCTGGACCCACGTAAAGGCAGCGTCCTCGTCGTAGGTTCCATTCATCTGCTCCAGTAACAGCGCACTGTCACATTTAGGATCGTCTTCTTCACAAATATCTAGCATCATATCTAATATACAAGTCAAATTGATTTAATTCAAGCAAAAAAAAAAATAATCTGCCAACGGAGCAAGTGTAAATTATCTGGGTAAGATTTCTTGAAATAAGATTTTCCAGATCTATTGTCAAAAAATAAGTTCGGAAAAGTACGGAAAAGTTCCTCTTTTGGTGATTCTGTCTTATTTTAAGTGTGATGAGATATTTGGACTGAAATGAAAAAAATACACTTGGTAAGATTTAGATTTAGTCCAGTGTGTTGACCAAAGTGCTTTCCAGAAACGCATCACTGCCCAACAGGATATGAAACAGGTAAAACATAACCCACTAGTACATGAACTAATACAGTAAGTGAACCAAGACATCCTTTCTTACTAGTTTTTTCCTGCCAGGGTGAAGAGGTGGGTTTTCAGTCTCAGCTTAAATTGTCCTAAAGACCAAGAGGACCAAACAGACGGGGTGGGGGGGTTTACAGATATATATTCAGAAAATATAAAACTGGTGTGCAATAGAAATATGTGCACATTACAGATATATTACAAGGTAAAAAAAATTACAAATAAAAGTAGTATAAAAAATGTGCAAATGTATGATTTCACGTAGAATAATGTACCCATCAGAGGGGTCAAACCAGTGCTTTTATTTTTACTGCTGTGACTTTTGAACTTTTTCTTAATTAGGATTTCTCTTGCAGGTCTTTCTTGTGGTAAAGTAAAGGAACTGACGACTTTTCCCATGGCTGTTAAAAAGTGCCAACTCTGCTGTGCTTTAACAGGAGAAGGAGAAACCTCATGAGGGTTCCAGGCCTGTCAGGGCGGTGTTCATGTCGGATGGGAAGATCCTCAGCACCGGCTTCAGTCGGATGAGTGAGCGACAGGTGGCCCTGTGGGACCCAGTGAGTGGCAACAACATGCGTGTTCAAGTCAATAGATGAGAAGGGATTTGTACGACACCTGCCCTGAAAGTTCAGTTCATGGATTCAAAGTTGCATTTGTTTCTCGGATCATTCAGTCTATTACAACACGACTGTTTCACAACCACCATCTTGCAGCATTAAGGGCGGTGTTGTCCCGTACTATCCAACATACCTAATTAAATAAATCCTCAGCTTACCTACCGTCTGCTCAGCTTTTTTTGCAGGATGTTATAATGCATTTAGCGTGACTGTGTGTTTCCATTTTACAGAATAACTTTGGAGAGCCGCTGACCTTGCAGGAACTGGACACCGGTAGCGGCGTCCTCCTGCCATTTTACGACCCGGACACTGGCGTCGTCTACCTGTGCGGCAAGGTTAGAGTCGGATGTTGAAATATGGCAGTTCTCTTTGTGTTCCTAAAACCATCCAGTCTCAAACCGCGTGTTTGTCACATCTTGGTCACAGGGGGACAGCAGTATCCGGTACTTTGAGGTGACAGATGAAGCTCCTTATGTCCATTTCCTCTCCATGTACAGCAGCAAGGAGAGCCAGAAGGGGATGGGATACATGCCCAAGAGGGGCCTAGAAGTCAACAAATGTGAAATTGCCAGGTGATGACATATATAGTTTTCAGATTCACTGTTTATTTCCACCTTTATCCTGCCATTCAACTACGTCTCAGAGGGAAATATTGCAACTTTTTATTCCGCTACACTTGTCTCACAGCTTTAGGTACTGTTTGGATTTCATTTTTTTTATATATATACCCTTTCTGTCTCATGATAAATTAGAAGAGGAGTATCTCCAAATTTCTCATTTTCTCGGCTCATGAAAAGTTGACTTTTTAGAGGTACCTACATAGTTCTAAGAGGACATGTGATGATCGTATTGAATATGATGCTTTACTGTAGATTAAACCACACAACAGTATAGTATAAACTAGTTCAAATGAGCTCATCCTTAAAGATGGGGTAGGAGATGTTTTCTTGGAGCATTTTTTACTATAGTGCTTAAAACCCCCTTCACATTCCAATTCCAACCAATTAATTAAATGCTCTAACGTCAAAATAAAAAATGCAGTCACCTGTGGAACGGACAGGACTGAAAAAACACTACGCAATCATTTCAACCGGCCCATCGAAATGATTGAATGGTGATACGTCTATCAAACTGAACTGCCATTTGCCCCTCCCCCCCTCTGCGTGTACGCCTCTTCGGGCATGAATCGCACGTTCTCAGAGGTTTGGAGCACTTGTACAGGAAACGGAGCCAGAGCTCGGCTAGTTATATTAGCTAGTTTAGGATGTAAAGTTCAAGAAAACGGTTTTGTCACAAACATAAACCACTAGGGAATTTAACGTTACCAGCCGGAGCCGGAGCTGGAGCCAGGGTTGGGGGAATCGATGCTGTGCAGCGCTCGTGAACCCTCAGGAACAAGCATTGCACGTTCCGGTATTCTGGAGGCGTGGCTTTTTTTTGGGGGCGGGTCTGAAGAAAGGGGTTTGGACTTTTGAATTGTGTATTTTCAACTTGCTCGAACCATTTTTCCAAGATCTCCTACCCTACCTTTAAATACCTGCAGCACTAAAATGCAACACATGCATGCATACAGTGATGCGAATCCAAAAGCTTCATATATAATAGTAAAACAATAACAGGGGTTGTTTTAGTGCGGTCCCTTCTTTAACTTTCCATACTTACACGTCAACAAATATTTTCACCTCCAGGTTCTACAAACTTCACGAGAGGAAATGTGAACCTATTGTCATGACGGTGCCGCGCAAGGTGAAGTTTTACCAGAAGAACATACTTTATATATTATCCTTTATTTGTCTACTTATGACATTGACCTTTCCCGTTCCTCCCGGCGCAGTCTGATCTGTTTCAGGAGGATCTATACCCGGACACCGTCGGCCCTGAGCCTTCAGTGGAAGCAGATGAGTGGTTTCAAGGCAAAGATGGCCAGCCCATTCTGATCTCTCTAAAAGACGGGTTTGTAGCAACCACCAAAGCCAAGGAGTTCAAAGTTCACAAAAGTCTCCTGAAGACCACAGCTGCCTCTGCGGGGAGTCAACACGACAACAGCGGGGTGAGAAGTTCAAGGCTGTTCCGCTACGACCGACTTTATGCTCCAGTTTTCAATGTCATTTAAGTAAAATCAGTTACAAACTTTGCACAAACGTAATAATAACCAGCTCTGTTTTTCTGTCTTCATCAGGAAGTTCAGTCCTTGAAGAAGGAGATGCAGGACCTCAAAGCTGAGATAGAGGCCTTGACCAAACGTGTGAAAGAGCTGGAGAGCAAGCATTAAACCGAAAGAGGCTTAACAAACCAGAAATATGAATCAAGAACAGAAGTCTAAGAGAAAAAGAGGAGAAAGTGAGAGGCTGATGCAACTTCTGATAGCTGTGAAACAAAGGGAGAGATTAGGACAATAGGTATTATGAAACTTCTTTTTTTTTTTTTTTTTGGGCTTGAATTTCCTTATTTGGTTTGTCTGATCAATTTTTAATATATGCTATTCGTTTGAAATAAAGTCTTCTGTATTTTCAAAATACTGTTTTGAATGTTTTTTAACACATTATTTTAGACAGACGCAGAAAAAGTCGCAACGCAGCACTTAGATTACAGCAAAGTTTATTCATTTCTCCTCATTGTCATACAAAATGAGAAACACAAAGCAATAACAAAAGTTACATCAAAGGCAGTGAAATGTTAAGTGGATATTTGAGAACATAACGTCAGAGAAACAAGTGCAAACAAATGCCCCCTGACGCCGACTGAGGTGCCTTTGGTCACTGAAACATGAAATGTAGAAGAGGAACCGACTACACAACAGGTACAAAGGTTTATGAAAACTACATGGAAATTATAAGCTACTATATAACTACTTCTAAAAGACCAAGTTCAAATTTTTTCCTGTAATGATAAGCTTCATAATTTGATAACCCACACAACTGTCACTTAAGAAGAAATGTTGCTCCTTTTTGGGACAAAATATACAGAGTGCAACCATTTCTGAGCTATATCATTCACCCGTTTACAATAAAATCAACATAAGACTGAAAAAGAATCTTCTAATTTATAATTTACAGCCAATACCATTTTACAGACTGTAGCTTATTGTACATAACCCAGCACCTAACAGTAAAACAATGTTAAAACTGAAAAACAACAGCTTAACTATGAAAATAAAGGACGTTTGAGTCAGTGCGCAGTATTTACAGAGACTTTTCTACTTTTCTTTAACAATCCCCCGTGTCACCTGCTTTGTGGTGTATAGTATAATACATTTAGTATAATATTATCCTGTGTATTTTGCATTTTTAAGTGAAAACCAGGTATTTTCCTGTATTTAATTTACTGACCATGTAGATGTTCGTAAAAGTTCAGATTAGTTGATTGTTATAATATCAGAAACAGAGAAGCCTGAAGAAAAAGGGACTTTTTAACCAAATACATCATTAACTAAACATGAACCAAGTGTGTCCATCCACTGTCACTGATCCAACTTCATGGGTTTTACTTAAAGAAGATGAAGATGTTTCCCCATTCACTGCATGGGTCATATCTACACGGCAAAAATCCAAATCTCACCAAGTGGATTTGTCTCATTTCTAGTCAAAATATCTCATCACACTTAAACTAAGACATAATCACCTAAAGACTAACTTCACAGTGAGATATAAAGAACTTATATTTAGCCAATACATCTGGAAAGAAGAAATCTTACCAAGATTAATTTCACTTGTTCCACTGGCAGATTTTTTTTTTTTTTTTGCTGAACTCAAATGTGTTTTTTTTTTTTTTTTGCTTAATTCAAGCACAAAAATTTTTCAATGGAACAAGTGAAAATGATCTTGGTAAGATTTCTTGAAATAGGATTTTCCAGATCGATTGTCTAAAAATAAATTCTTTATATCTCACTGAAAAGTTACTCTTTAGGTGATTATGTCTAATTTTAAGTGTGATGAAATATTTTGGCTAGAAATGAGACAAATACACTTGATAAGATTTAGATTTTTTCAAGTGTAACGACTATGAAAAGATGACAAACTGCATTTTACACCAATTATTTACAGGCATTGACAGGATTAGTGGATCAACAGGTATTAAACATTTAATATCAGTAAATGGTTTTGGTCGTCAGTGGCTGTTTGGGTCTTTATGGGTTAACGACTACATCATCCCACCCTTATTTCTCTCAGATGAGGTCCCTATGATGTGAGCCTTACACATAGTTTTTGTTGGGGGCGGAGGCGCTGTTGCTGTAGTACTTGGCCGTCCCCCCTGAGCTAGACCTGGGTCGGCTGAAGCAGCAGAGCAGACCTCCAGCCAGAAGGAGCAACACACCAGCGCCCCAACCCACAAAGATACATGCTCCCAGTTCCATCTTCTGAGAATTGTGCACTAAAGGGTTGTTGAACTCTTGTACGACCTTGTGCGCAGACCAACTGGCGGCGATGATCACCAGCAGGCCTGCGATCAGCATGCCCACCCCGGACACCAGGCTGATCTTGGGCTTGGCGTCTTCATTCTCCACACAGGTGGTAAAGTCGGCCCCACAGAACAGGATGAGGAGGCTGAGGGCGCTCAACATGGCGCTGATGATGGTCAAAGCCCGGGCTGCCTGCAGGTCAGAGGGCAGCACCAGCAGGGAGTCGTAGTTCTTGCACTGCTGCTGGCCTGTACTCTGAATCACACACTCCATCCACAGGCCTTTATAAGTGCTCTAAACACAAAGGAAAAGACTATTTACACCATGCAAGACACCATTTTTGATAACAGCTTCTGTTTGTTGAAATGTTTCGCTTTAGAGTGTTATTTTTGTGGGAAGAACGTCAACAATGTGCAATGATCATAATCAACAAATGTACGATAATCCCAATCAGCCATGTGCAATAATGGAAAACCACCAATGTGCAATAACCATAATCAACCATGTGCAATAACTACTGTTCTTACCTCTCACTGTCTTCTGCACCTATGAATGTGTGACTTGAGTGAATGGGGGAGGGGCAGGAGTGTATGTCTTTCCTACTTTTATTTATATATATATATTTTTATATTTAACCCATAAGGATCCAGTGGTACTTTTATGGCAGTTCCCAGGTGAATTTTTCTCTCTATTTAACCTTCCTTAAGTGACTTATCACCATTTATTATAATATTATCCTGTATATTTCGCATTTTTCACTGTATATGTAATGCATTGTCCTGTATTTAATCTTTTATATTCGATTTAGATATTCATGAAAACTCAGAGTTAATTCAAAGTTTATTATATCAAAACAGAATAAAATGAAGAAAAAGTGAGTTTTGCAGCAAAGATTTGATAAACTGAATGTAAACCCAGTGTGTCCATTCACTGTCATGGATCCAACTCCATTGGTTTTACTGGTGAATCAATGTTGTAGAAGATGACAGTGTTTCCATGGTAACTATGGAGCCTCTGAACGTCCAAATGGGTCATAACTGATGACCATGAAAAGATGACAAACTGCATTTTACACCAATTATTTACACGTATTGAAAGGATTAATGGATCAACAGATGTTAAACATTTGAGATCAGTAGATGTTTGAGTTAATGGTGGAGGTTTGGATCATTATGGGTTCATATTATTTAAACATTTTGCTTTGTATGTTTCCTTTTTTTACTCAAGAAGTACCATCTCTATACAGCACATCAGAATGCCGTTGTGTATTCTGTGTGTTTACAATGACAGTCAAAGGAATCTTGAATCCTGATCTGTCCGTTACCTGTGCAGTCACAATGTTGGACCCTACGAAGGAGGATACAGTCCAGCGTGGGATGGCACAGCAGACAATGACCCCGATCAGGCCCAGGACCCCCAGGGCCACGCATACGATCTGAACTCCAACGTTTCCCATTCTGGATAAGACAATCTGAGCGAAAAGTCCAACACATGAGTACAGTAAACAGCTTCCCTATACACCGATAATGAATCATCTGTAGAACCAATTAATCAGTCCAAGTCATTTTTAAATAAAAAAAAAAAATCTGTGGTTCTTGTCTGTTAAATGTGAGTATTTTCTAAAGTCTCTACTCTCTGTCTTCTGTGTTTTGTGTCACACTGATGATCACTGTTCACTATTTTGTGACATTTCATAAATAAAACCCTTCAGTTGATCAGAAAATAACTAACAATGAATAGAATCATCGCAGTCCCAAAACTGTCCAACTTCACCTAAATGTCCTTCTGTATTCATACTCTCATTATTTTCCATTCTTCTCTCATTTCCTTCTCTTCTCTGTTTGTTACTACGCGCTTGTCAAAGAGTTTTTTGACTGTGCTTAATATACCTAATGGCACTCCCTGCCCTGGTTAGATAATAGCCATTAATGATTCAGGGGCCTTTTTCATGTTGTGACTGTGGTGCAGCCGCTGTGCTGCAGGTTTTGTGATTACATAGCTGAACACACACTCATACAAACACCACATCTCTCTGACAGGTCTTCACAAGAAGATGTGTCTCAAGGCTATGTTTTAAACCGGGGTCCTGTTGTAACAGGCCCTTGGTTCTTGGTCCTCCACCCAGCCTGAGCCTCCTGCCCACAGCCGCCTGTACGCTGCTTGAGTTACATTTGTAAACATGAAAAAGGGTGAGGTTAAAATTTTAACAAATACTCATTGTCCCCCTTTCTTAGACATTCACCTTTTTTTTGCTGCATGCAGGTAATCTAAAATATTCACAATAATCTAAAAACAACACGGAAAGAACACCTTTTTGCATTTTTTTTTTTAACAAAATAGTCTTCATTCAGATTTAGGAAAATAGCAAAGTACAGCCAATAATTGAGTCAGAATTGGAACAATGTGATAATTTGGTCTGGATTTAGACCGGGACAAAAATATCTTATATCTTTTAAGCATATGTGACCTGCCCTAGATCAAGAAGTTTCAGAGCAGATTAAACACTCAAAACTAATCTGATGTGGCTCCCTGGATTTAAAATAGTAAGTGAATGAGTTATTCATTGAATATATTATTACAGAAAAGACACATTGTTTTTATAATAAGTATTATTTTATGAGCAAACTTTTTTTTTTTTTTGGTCATTGGGTTGTGCATTTCCATTAAAACCATCCCAAAAGCAGTGAACATGTTCTTAAATAAATCCCAAACATGCTGATACTCCATTTGCTCTCCACTCACAGATGTGTTTATTTGCACTTTTCCAGGATTTTTTTCTGGTGCATATAAAAAGATATTCAACTAATCCTCAACCAATCCTTTTTATTATCCGCTGTTGTTTCAGCTTTTGCAGGATCATATCTCCTTTTAGAACTCAGAGTGGTCATTTGAATTAAAAAGTGGTTAGAGGGTGCCTACCTTTTACTCTCTGGACTCGATTTGAAACTTGAAAAATCAGTTGCGATATTTCTTGAGGCTCCCCCTTTCTTCTTGTCTGATGCTGTTTTCTGATGTACAAGTACTGTGCAGAGGCTGTGTGATAAGATGGGGTATATGTAGTGGAATGTGAGGTGTAAGGTGTGGCTGAGCATGAAGGGGGGGAGTACACAGAAGGGAAAACCAGACTGGACTTGCCCTATACCTGTGATTCCCTCTGTTTTCCACCTTAGACCTGCTGTGGAGCTCAGACAGGTTATTACAAAATTCTCCTCAGTGGGTAAAACTTTGCAAAAGTCTCTCTTCACAAAACTGTAAAACCTTAGCATGAAATCTGACCATAACTCATCGCAGACATTGTTGTGATTGTAACTGTAATGATGACAGTGACTGACTCATTTTGGTTGTATTCATCAGTGAATCACACTTTTGGGAGACTTCCCATTTTTCCATTTGCTCCGTCTAAACAAACAAAACAAACACCTCCCAGACTATCACACCTGCACATCCCAGGTCACCACCCCCTCCCCACGTTCCCGCCTCTGTCGAAACTGTGATGACGAAGGCAATTTGGAAAACTGAGACTGAGTGGGTTTGGAATTTTGTGTAATATACCAAACGGATTTTGTGGATCATGGGATTTTTTTTTATATATATATATAGATATATTTATACACATGTGTAACATTATGAAATCAAATATGTGTAGCCTCTTTTGACTCAGACACAGTGACACAGACATAATTATGGATTAGATGTCAAAAATCCAAATTAAGATCTTAGTTTGGATATTTATAGGTCAAATAAAACTTTATGACACATTCAGTGAGTAGTTTAATACGTATGAGTTGGATCAGTGGAAAAGATGCATTAGATTGCATTAGAGATTCTGAGGTTAATCGGAAAATTTAATAGAAATAACAACAATTTTTTCAGTCACTTTAAAAAAAAAAACAATTGCTCTGTAAGTTTTTTTTTTCACAATTTAAAAACATCAAACAATGTGGAACCACAAGTGACAGGTATGTTTTTTTTCCCTATTGCCTCGTTAAAGTATTTAAATCAATTATGTGGAGAAGAACTTTGTACTCACAGATAGATTCCTTTGATTAAAGCTACAATTCATCAATCAGCTCATGCAACTATTTCACTATCTGGTTTATAGAATTTTTCTCTTCAAAGGCCAAACTGTGACCCCAAAGAAAAACACAGGATAGATTGGATAAAAACCTGATAAATCATAGTCATTGGACTTTCAGTAAAAATTAAAAGCTGTGAGCCTTATAGGTATTTTAACAGCTGTTGTATTAGATGTACATTCATTACACTGTACGTTTACTTTTGTGTCTGTGAACAGCGGTTGTTTAAAGTAACAATATCACAAGTAAGATTCCTGCATTCAAAATAAAAGGCTTTACATCAAAACTTACTTAAAGTATCTCAAGTAAAATGGCAAAATAATTCACATCACTAGATTATGAATATTCATCCATTAAGGTCTGCATCTTCACTGTGGAATAACTGTAATGAGGTTCATTTTTATTATTGGACATACTGTGATAGTTTAACCTATAATAATATGAGATAATTTGGACTGATTTTTGTTTTATATTAATAACATGAATTTACACAGTAGCCAGCAAAGCAAACAAAACTTCATTTACATGGTGGATTTCATTCTAGCTGGTAGACTAAATGCGTCATGTCAGGTAACAACAGTGATACAACTGAGACAAGCACCAATCAGGTAGTGCATTATGGCTATTAAAACTAAAAATAAAACATTTAAGAAAATAATGAAGACACAATATAGGCAGGTGAGTTCAACCTAATAAAAATATAGAAATACAACAAAATATAATAATTAAAAGAACTTCAAATTGTTCGAAAAAAGAACAGAGTTGACTAAAGTTATGTATAATGAGCAGTATAATGCAGTAAAAAGTATAAAGGTCTTATTTTATGCTAAAATGTAATTGGACAGAGGTAGGCCTGCTAATCGGCATAATATGGTAATATTCAAATAAAGTACGTGCACTTCACCTAAAAATTAAGTCCAGTATTTGAGTAAAAGTATTTCTTTCCATTCTCTGCTTAAAAGGAGGGAAAAGCATTTGTACCGGACTGCAATTTCCGGTCTAAGGCTGCAGTTTGACTTCTGAACGCTGGATGGCGCACCATGAGTTCTCATTTAAATCTTCATTGATGCTATTGTCAAATGCTGGGGGCGGAGCCTTACGTATATGACGGATGCTGCATACATCCAATTAGAGGAGCGATTTGAGTTCCAAATTCCAGAATGGACCAATCATCTCCTGAGAAAAGTGTGATGAACTCCGTTTGATTCAGCCTCCTACGTTACCGTAGACACTTCAATAGCAAGGGCCCTTTTTTAAAGTTCCTGGGGGAAGAGTGAGGGGACCCGGACGAACTGAGGGAAGGGGGCCAAGGCTGCGCTCGCAGGATAAAAAAAAATCACACATCACCATCCCCAAAGGAGTGTTATTACATTAAAGATAAGGTTTGGAGACATTTATGCGTGTATAAATTGTATTACCTTCGATAACATTAGCTAACTAGCAGCGGTAGCTAGTTTGTATGTGAAAGCTACATTACATGGCTAGAAGCTACATAGCTAGCCTTGCTAGCTCAAGCTCGCCAAAGCTTATTGATTGCTCTTGTCCGCAAACACTGCTCGATTAAATAGGGTAGGATGCTGAATCTTAACGCAAAGCGAATTTTAACTTGCACAACGACTAACTAATGGTGTCTTTCCCTGTTATTTTTATTCTTGTCATCTTAGCTGCACCACGGAAAACCAAGGTCTTGCCTGCCCGAGAACGTCAAAAAATAAAGAAAATGGCGGAGCCGGACAAATTAAACATCGACTCTATAATTCAGCGTCTCTTGGAAGGTGAGGAGTGAGAACAATTGTACACGAAGGTATTCTCATTGTATTACTGTAAAACGTGTAGGTTGTTAAATGTATATTTCATAAATCACGTAAACCGGCTGAAGTTAATGATAGTCACGTTACGTTGTAGTTAGTAGTCTACTCAAGATATCTGGGCACTCGTATTCCATGGTTGGATTTGGATACAGATTGTTTAGCTAACGATTGGAACATAACCTTATTTAAGGATAACTACTTTTTGTTTTAATGACAGAACCAGACTGTCATTTTAAAATTAATGCTATATATCTGACGTTACAGAATGAAATGACAGGACACATCACACATGCGCTGGGATTTGGTGTTTTTGGGTCTGTTCATATGATTGGAGATGGAGGAAATGATAATGGGCAGGCGTTCAAGCCCAGTTGCACGGGTGCACTGCTTACTGTTTTGCACTTGCAGTGTCAAAGATCTGATTACAATTTGCAGTTACAACCTCCCCCAGACTGACTTGATAATTAGATGTCCAAACGACTATGCCTAGATTGACACATGCTCAGTGAGATTGCTTTTCGGCTTTTTCTTCTAATGGACTCCAAATTTTAATGACAAACAAGTGCATAATCTCTCTCATGCGGCCTGTTGTTTCTGAAGGTTGTGTGACTTAGAATATCTTCCTTATAAATAATTAAAGCTGTAAACAGATGCACTAGATTTTTTTCTCAAGACACTGAGTTCAGATATGTATGGACCAATTGTTAATCTGTTTTGGTTCTGCAAAGCCGACACAGACATTCCTAAGTGGTCGGTTTTAAATGGCTGAAAGCCCACTGTATACAGTGTGTAGACTGGAGACACAGATTTGTTATGGTTAAAGTTGACTGTCTATGAAGGAAAACAGGACTGCTTTATCTTCACATCCACATGATGATTGTGTAACAGGAACCCAAAGGACATCAAACAGAGGCATAAATCTCTTCTCACCAAACTGTACAGTTCATCTAAAGAGCAAAACAAATAAGGTTATGACCTCTGTAGTTGCCCTTGCCAAGCAGGTGTTTTCCCTGCACAACTGTTTGCATAACAGTCTGTAGAGTTTGTATAGGACCAGTATGTGTTTGTCTGTCTCACTGTATCATGCATATAATGCTGGGAATCGTATGACCTCTATAAACTGTGATTTATAGGTTTAAGGAGATGTTTTCTTTTTTCAGTAAATGTGGAATGCTTAGTAGAAAGAATTTCACCAGCCATAACACTGTTGATAAATTTGACCTTAGCCCTCTCTTTGTTTACCTTATTAAATATAGGCTCTGCTCAATCAGCCTAAGCTGAGCTGGTAGAGGTGATTGGGATTATTCACAAATATGCATGTGCAGTTCCGACTGCCGCTTAACTGTTGGTGTACACCAAATTGTTATAAGGCCATGATAAGGCTGTCTGCCAAATGGAGAAGAAGGCAAACATGCCTGATAGTGGCAGTATTTATATCCTCTTATGTAACTCACTTGACCTTCTTTTTTTTTTTAAACTACATTTGTAGTTTTACTGCTGAGAATAACCCGTTTACCAGTAATATTTTTATCGTTTATCGACTGTCCGCTGCTACAGTAAACCAAAGACAACTTGCCTCACTGCAGGTGCTGCATCAAAGATTGATAAATTACCCCACACCATGTTCATTCTTCTTTGTGGACAACAAGGGAAGCCTCCTGCTAGCTGGCTGTGTATCGAGAGCAAACCAATTAAATGTGTTTGGATATGGAGCAATTTAAATTGGATTACTTGCATAGATCCAGAGCCAAGTGAACTTTGGTGCCCTGTGTTGCTAATAGCATGTCTGAAGAATGTAACATCACATATGAGCAGCCAGTATACTTGGCATTGAGTCAGGAGTGCTGGACCAAACCAACTGTTGATGCCCAACACCCCAGTTGCTTTTCAGTAATTCTGGCTCGACTCTTTGTTTTCTACCCCCTGATCAGCGTAGTGGAAAGCCCTTTGTCTGTACCCCTCATGATAAGCTTGCTGTTGCCCACTGGCTATGTAGCTAACTTTGGAGTAAGCTCTGTCAGGGTTAAGCCTTCTGTAATCCAGGTTTAAAGTGACAAGCAGCAGAGCAGTATTTATACCCGCTTTTCACTGTTTAGGATCTTGCTTTTAGTGAACTCAGCATAGTGTCGTTATTTTACACCACTGTTGATTTTCTGCGCCTGCTCTCCCTCTTCAAGTGGTTTGTAAGCACACATAAAACAAACTGTTTTGCTGAGAGTGTAACAACATTTCACAAAGGAAAAGATATCGTTTGGTTACTGAATTTATAGCTTGTACTTTGAAGAGAAAGCATGATTTGCACCTCTGATCCTACATATAGACCGGGGACAAATGAGAAGAAAATCCAGCATAAATTGTTTTACTAAGATGTGGGGCCAACTCGTATCACCACAACTGCTTCAGGGCACCTAGCACTGAATGTGCAAGTCAGTAACATCTACTAGAAGGATGGCAGGCATTCTTCTAATAGATATTCCTTCATTTGGTGTTGCGATGATTGCGGTGGAAAGTGGTATCCAATTATAATTAGCAGTTTGATTATGTTGAAATCTGATTATTCTGGAGGTCAAACTTTATGATGCACACATTTTCTTACTCATCAAGCCATTCAGTAAGCCTTTTATGCCTTACCTTTCTGGAAGAGATGTACCTTTGTATATAGGAAAGCCTGTTTATCTATTGTCTATCAAAAGCTGGTATGTAAGTGTGCATCTTCCTCTTATTTAACCACTTCCTCTCTTTTCTCTCCAATTTTGTGTGCGGCTCATTGCACAATGCTTGTGATGTTTGTTACCATGCAATACTGTGAGTGGCAATATTAACATTTTAAACCCTTGGTTTGGTGCATCATATCAAGTTCTCTGTTTTATGTGCAGAAACTGCTTGACCAATTACTGAACGACTGATTAGGCACAAATACATGCTGTGATAGCGCTGCATGTCCCAAATACAGCTGCCCAGGCACAACTGAAATGAACAGCATTTCCTTGAGACTGAATCCTCATTTATTGTACTTGTACATTGATGTTCATTCTTTTCTGTAAAACTTTAAATTCAGATTGAAATTTGTAAATAAAGGCAAAATTTAAACAAGTTTTAGAGGCATTATTTAAAAGCTAAAGTTTAAATGTGTCAATGCACAGGATTCAACTAGAATATCTCATGCATTATGCAGATAACCAAAATTGGTAATTATGTTAATTAAGGTACAAGTGATGAAATGACAATACTTCAATGCAAAATGATACAGTATTCCTTCTAAATTTTACTGGAATCTTTTGACAGTGGTCTTAAGTATAATTGTTGATCCTATTTAACTGGAACAAATCTAGTTTAAGTAGGGCTGCAGTATTTCATTGTTTCACTGTTAAGACCAAGCATTCAACCATGTGGCCTTTGTTTGCCTTTGTTTACCAGTAAAACATTTCTGGCCTCATGTGTTTTTGGTTGCATTGTAACTAAAACTCTTAAGTGCCATTTTGCACTCTCATCAGTTGCACCAGTGGCACCAGACCTCACAGATTTGTCTCTATGTACCGCTTCATTGCTGAATGTGTTTGGGGGGGAAATAAATAAGGCATGTTGTGAAACTAGACTTTGTCAAGAAAAGTGCTGTGGTACCCTTACACCTGTGCGCAGATCTGAAAGATCCAGTGTATTGGCAGGGGTGAGTGCCCCATTACCTGTCACACCTATCCTTAATAAGATACACAGTCAGAGCCCTCCATATACATACATATCAGCCTGTGACAAAGAATAACTCAATCAGTCTTTGTGGCTCTGATATGATAAAATTGCCAACATTTATTGCAAAAGAATATAGTGAGTGTATGGCTGGTGAAAGTGCTTTTGCTGTCAGACCATCATCATTAGAACTGACGTGTCTCTAAGTAACACTTCTTATGCCATGACAGGTGCTTGGCCGGCAGAACAGCCCCCCTCTCCACAGCAAACTGTTGTGCATTTCTGTGTATATTAATCTAGAAACAGAACATAGCAGGTGTAATGTGTGTTCATTAGCATGTTTACCAAATTCAAATACTGATGGAAGGTCAGACAGCTGTCAAGATATAATGTGAGTCTGCCTGTAAATATTTTTGGCCCCTAAATGGTCTGTTAGTCCACCTAAATGAAAAACCTAGAAGCACCGGTGCAACCAAAGTGAAGTTAGTGAGGAACCCTGTAACTTTTCAATCAGTGCTACTCAGCTGTTTCCTAGAGAAAGTTATGCGTGCATGTATCTCAAAATAAATGCCAACAAGACTGCTAATGGCAGTTCTGTCTCTGCTATGTTAAATATTCAGTAGACTACAGTAGAATCATCGAGAGTCATCTCTCGTAGGCCTGTGCAGTTTGTGTTGGGAACTGCATTGGCTTAAACCTGTTTGGAATGGAGGCTTGTTTGATTCTGCCACTGATACAAACAAACCAGTTTCCAAATGCCATGAAGAGCACTCTTGCATAAGTACTTGCAGTCACTGAGCTATAAGTACATGACAACACTTCCACAGCTCATTGTTGGTATGTCACCCGACAGATATTTTGATCTGATTCACGAGCAGCCATCTTAGTGTGATATAAATGACTTGTGCATTCCTGTTTGTCTTTTGTGCTTTTCTTTTTCTTTAATATTTCCTGGAGGTGCATTGTGCGTCTTCCTCCTTCAGCAGCAGAGTATCTGTTTGTTATCCAAATCCACTTGTACCAGGATTAGATACAGTTGCATTTTTGTGTTTGGAAATGTGTGAAAAGTCATGAGAAGCAGAGACTTGACAAGTATGCGAAATTGTTCAGATAATATCAGTAAACACAGCCAGATGACAGGAACAGCGTCATTATTGCGTGATCATTGCACTTGTTGAAACCCACTGGTCTGTTATTTTTAATACAGTCCTACTATTCAGTGCTTATTAAGAGAATCATAACTAGGTGTTTGCAGTTGTTTGCAGCAGCTACATCAGCTACAAACAGGAAGTGGTTTCAGATCTTTCTTCTAACTTCGGTTTGAACTGCCACCTAAGCAGAAATATGTCCCTTCGAGGCTGACAGTATTGGGCTACTTTCCACTGATCTTTTTTTTTTTTTCTTTTCAAATGTTGAACTTCAGGCTTATCTAGTTATGTTGTTTGATTTTTTTATTTTTTAATAAATTTTGTATATTTTGGTTTGGTGGCTTTTGAGATTGAGTCCAGTTTTACCTACAAATGATATAGTTACCTGCTGAAGTGCCTGTGAGACCTGACTGCTAACAGAATGTGTCAACATTTGGATGGTGGGAGGTGTTAAACCAACACGTCTGGTTGTCTGGCTCCGAGGATTATATTCTTCGCTGTGCTTTATGCCATTCTTCGTTCAGTTGTTCTTGGACCTTTGAACATGGGAGTGTCTTTGTCTTGTTATTGTTGTATCTTTATTAAAGCACCTGTCTTTTACCTTCCTCTTTCCAGTCAAGGGCTCTCGGCCAGGGAAGAACGTTCAGCTGACAGAGGGTGAGATTCGTGGCCTTTGCCTCAAGTCGCGTGAAATCTTCCTGAGCCAGCCAATCCTGCTTGAACTAGAGGCCCCTCTCAAAATCTGTGGTAAGTTTGAATGAGTAGGCAGATTGTCAATCAGGAAAACTGACTGATGGTGCTTAAGAGGGTCATTTCTTAAGGTTATATTCATGATTTACCAGCCAGTCAGCTTCTCTCTAATTGACAGTTGTTAGTTGGTTACTAAGGAAGGTGTAGTGTCTAAATTGCCTTCTTTGCTGCCCCCTGCAGGTGATGTCCATGGTCAATACTATGATCTGCTCCGGCTGTTTGAGTATGGTGGCTTTCCCCCAGAAAGTAACTACCTGTTTCTGGGGGACTATGTTGACAGAGGGAAGCAGTCACTGGAGACCATTTGCCTGCTTCTTGCTTACAAGATCAAATATCCAGAGAACTTTTTCCTGCTGCGTGGCAACCATGAATGCGCCTCTATAAATCGCATCTATGGTTTTTATGATGAGTGTAAGTACAGTGAATGCCTACAAATCTGGAAAAACATCTATGTTTGACGGCTGCATAAAGCTCTCATTTATTTTGTTTTCTTGTTAGGTAAGCGACGGTATAACATTAAACTGTGGAAGACCTTCACGGACTGTTTCAACTGTTTACCTGTGGCTGCCATTGTAGACGAGAAAATCTTCTGCTGTCATGGAGGTAGGACTGACTGACATAAGATGTTAAGAAACCAACATTGATGGTAAGAAGCGGACTTAATAGGTTTGTTATCTTCTCTTCAGGCCTCTCTCCTGATCTTCAGTCTATGGAGCAGATACGCAGAGTAATGCGACCCACAGATGTGCCTGACCAGGGTTTGTTGTGTGATCTGTTGTGGGCGGATCCAGACAAAGATGTGCTCGGCTGGGGTGAAAACGACCGTGGTGTCTCCTTCACGTTTGGGGCAGATGTGGTGGCCAAATTTTTACACAAACACGACATGGACCTAATATGCAGGGCGCATCAGGTAACGTGGACAGATACATATTACGTATAAATGAGTGATCTATGAAATATTAATGGTGTATTGGAGTTTTATGCAAGTTCACACATTCATGTTTTTATAACTAGGAATAAAATATTTATATTGATACACAATAACTCTAGAAAAGGGTGGTGATTTTTTTAACTACTCTATTTTCTCAGAACCTTTATTTAACACAACTGTAGAGGCTAATGCCACTGTTTTAATGGCTGTATCAGCTGAGCTCATTCCATCTTTTCTTGGCTTGGCTTTGGCACCAGCATGCTGCAGTAAAAGTACTCATCCTGTGTGTTTGCTCATCATAGCAACGCTACATAAACATACTGTGATGTCATCTTCAGCATGACTATACAGTAGCTATGAGTATGGCAACAATGGTGGAGGTGGAAGCTCTGAACTAATTTAGGAAAAAAGCTGTGTCAAGTTGAGCTGATGCGTCAGTGGAAAAGTGGCATAAGATGAAGTATGACTGGGTTTCTAAAATAATCTGCTCATGAAGTAGATTTGTTTATACTGGTGTTTGAACCATGTATTGATTCATCCCTTTAAGTTTTACTATTAAAGTTAAGCTGTTAACACTTTTATTACAAACTCAATACCACTT
>JAPTMW010000028.1:28787951-28798859 GCA_029822955.1 Ostorhinchus angustatus
CTGCATCATTTTAGATCTGGGAAAAAAGAAAAACAAAGAAGCAAAAACAATTCATATAATTCAGTCAGTTTTTATTGGTAATGAAATAATTTGTGTCACTCTTTGGAAACAAATGGGAATTTATATTAGACTGAGTACTTTATAAAGACTATCCAATATTAGATAAAGGCAAGTGAAAGCAAAACAGAGCACACATTAATGATAAGACGAAAAAGAATAAACCTCCTTGAAGATTTGGTCACAGTTTCTTTAATTTTTTTTCATTTGTCTATTTTTTTTTTTTTTGTTTTTTTTTTACTGTGTACTGTACTTTGTACTGTGACCACAAGCCCGCCTTTTGCAGTTATTACATAATCACCTGATCCTAATTATTTGAGCCAACTGATCATTTTCATCAGTTAGACCTGTTTTTTTTCACAAGGTGGTTTTATATTACAATTCTGGTCATAACTTTATACTAAACTAGTGGCAAAGACTAAACATAAAAAGACAAAATTTCAATAGTGATATCATGTCATTAATATGGCACTGAATAGTGAACAAAAAAATTCAACATTGTGACACCCTAATGACAACTCAAGGTTAGATGGTGAATAAGAATTTTTATATTTACTGATCTGGGAGCCAACGATCCATTTTCTTCAAGCCCCACATGGTCTTTAGTCTCTAAGGACTCTAGGATCCTGCATTGTATATTCATATTTTATTTTGATGGAGAGCTGTTTAAAACAAACCAAACAATTAATGGAATGGGAAGAATCCCCCCGTTTTTAACATGTCGTGGTGTTGCTTTTGTTTATTTTCCACAGTAGACATGATTGGTGGCTTCACTTACACAGAAAATCTGTTCAACCAGCTTGATATATTTTACTGTCAGTTTTGTCTTTCTACACACTGAACACAGAGCATTTGTCCCACACCTTTTGTCAATATCACAAGTACAAGCTTGGTTCATTCTGCCTCAGCATCTGCTCAGCTGTAAATTTATCACTTTAAGGAGAAAAATAAGAAGGCAACTTCATGAATTTATCAGTTGAATTACATCGTGACTGTGGGTTTCCATCCTCGAATCTTAGCATGGGGTCTTGGCTCTGTCACACAGATTGCAGCCTATGAATAGCTTTTTTTAAAACCAGTGTCATGAGTGTACATAATACAGTTTTTGTTTTTTCATATATTGAAGTAACTCAAGTTTTATTATGCATTGCATATGTTGAATAAACATACACTCAGCAGGAGAAATGCTTTTGTACAGAGCCGCCTAAGTGAACAGTTTCTTTGTTGTTGTTTTCCATTCATAGCCATTCCCTCCAGGAATTCCTTTACCCAGCAGATGAGGAGAAATGCATTGAAGAACAGAAAACTGAATCAGACAAAGAGGTGGAGACGAGAAAAGCACAGACGATCAGGAAAGCACCCATTGAAATCCTCTGCAGTCAAACGGTGCCACACAGTTCCACTTTTGTCCCAAGTTCCACTGAAGGACCTCAGAATCAGAGTACGGCGCCACTCAGTGGATTTTTTACTTAATTGTAAGGATCCAAAGAGCAAAGAAAGGGCTTTGCTACTACAACTGGAGGAAGTAAAGCCAGAAGATAAGAGGCTGAGTGAACTGAATTTGACGGGTGCGGAAAATATGAGCTCTGATAAAGTGACTGGTGAAGTAAACTTGAAACCTTTTACCCTTAATTCCCCTGTATCGGTTGACCAGAAATGCAGACCAACACTAAGTAGCACAGGCATTGATGGGAAGTCTGTCAAAGTGGTGGATGGGCAGCCCCCTCTTCTGAGGACCTCGTCAAGAACAAGGAGTAGGGTTCTTTCAGTGCTTACACACACAAAAGAGACAGATAACGGAGCTAACACTACAAATGTTTGTCACTCTACTGAGCTTGATAATACCTGCAGTGCAATCAAACACGGAAATATAGAACAAACTATCATAGAAAGTCAAAGCAACAAGAACAGCAGCAAAGAACCTTCTAACACAGTAAAGAACCCAGCTACCAAGGAAAGCGAGCACAAAACCATCAGCACTCCATCTCTATCTGAAACGACCCCTCTGAGTGTCTCAGAGGGATCAAAGAAAGCTGGGGACAATCCACTATTGTCACTGAAGCAATACCTTACAGTCAACCTAACAAGATTATCAGTGCCACAAAATCTAAATGCAGAAATGTCCTCTGACAACAGGAAAGTAGGAGTTGAGCTAAGAGGAAGGAGCAGGCAGAGTCAGGGGCCTAAATCTGATAGTCTGACTGTACAGCCAGAAAAAAGGGCATCCAGATCCCAGCAGAAGCAGGGAGGAAACTCAGAGGTTTGTTCAACTGAAGGTAACAGAGGGGTTAGGGAAATGTTTTTCAAGGCCGTTGATAAGGTAAATGTAAGAAAGCAACAATCAAGTGGAACTGTGGAGGATTCAGCCTGCAGTGAGAAAAAGGGGGATGACAAGGTTATTGAAATACAGACAGTGTCAGAAGAAGAAAAAGAGCAGCAGGACAATGTTCAAGAAAAACCTGAAGGGCAGAAAGAAAAAAGAACTGCATCCATTGGTGCAAAACAGCAAAGTAATAGTGCCCAGGACAAACTTAAACAGTCCGGATGTAAAGTTGTACCTGGTGAAAAAACTGAGGGACAAAATGGTGTCCCATTAATTGAAAATAATGCTGTTGGTCGTAAAGAGGTATTTAAAGACCAAGTTCCTCTGAGTGTTAGCAAACACCCAGAGAGTAGGCACGAAGATGATATTGTCATTAAGCAAGCAAAGGTTCTGCTATCAGATATTCTCAGAAAAGATAAATCCTTTGTAAATGACAAATCTACTTTAGCCTCCAAAGAAACAAAGAACTACAGTGCTGAGGAAGAACATACTCTAATAAATGAAGGTAGTTACCGGTGTCCACCACAACGTGGGGTCCTGAGGAGACGAAAGTTCAGGTCTAGAGCAACAAAAAAGAGAGTTAAACAAGGCCCCAAGGGACATGTGTGGAAGGAAGTTCTAGCTACCGTTAAAACAGAGTTAAGTGAAAACATCCCACAACTTCAGTCACAACAGAGGCATGTCGACCAACCAGCAGCCTGCCCCAACACTCTACCTCATAGGCTGCCAGTTTCAGCTAAAGCTAATCTGCAGACTGATATAAATTCACAGCTGCATATACAGTCTAACATACCTCTGAAGAAACGTACATTTCGCAGCTCTGTGGAAGTGAATGCAGAGCAATGTTTGACTTCTGCTTCAGATCAAGCTTCTAAAGAAGACACTGAGTTAAAGTCAGTAGCAGCACTAAAGCAGGGCCTTCCACCAGGTTCAGGAGACAGTAGCAAGATAAAAAAAGATGGTAGATGCAGGTTTAGGAGGACAGAACTCCAGAGGTTGACTTCTAAAAAAATTACTAAACAGAATTCCTTTCACAGAGTGCTACGCACCAGACCTCAGAGTGAACCTCTGCACAGCCATTTATTGAGAAGAGATCGAAAATGCAAATTAATCAAGCAAGATGAAGACGACATCAGTCAGGCACAAGCAAGTGATAAGCTTACAGAGGACAAACAACATGTTAAAATTCAAGAGCACTGCAATAGAAAATCAACTCTAAATGAAATTATAAAGGAGGATGAGGGAGGATTTGTACCACTCCCGCTAAGCTGTTTGGAGGACATAAAGCCTGGCCACAATTTTAAGATTCGTTTTAAGAGGCGAGCAGGTAAAATGTGGGAGATGGAAAATTCTGGATTAGAAAATATTACGTTAAAAAAAGAAAAGAGAGAGGACACAGGGACATGCGATCCTTTTAAAGCCATCATGGATTCTGTATCACTTTTAAATATGGAGATGGAAGCAGCTCGAGCTCATGTGCAGGCGAGTATGAAATCTAAGAACAGATTGCATCGCATGAAAAAAAGAAGCGACAAAATGAATGAAAGGCCAGGTACAAATTTATCTACAGACACAAAAGTTGAGAAGGACGAAGACTTAAAAAATGTTAAGAGCTTAGTTGAACCTCCTGAAGCTAGCAATGATAAGATTGTTGATACAGGAATTAAACAAATGCCAGAAAAAGTAGAGGATCTTAAAAATGAAAGTGAGACTTTATCAGAAGTCGTGAAACAACCTAAAATGGAAGATCGCTTTGCAAATAACTGCTGTGGGTTGGAACCAGGGCCTCAATACAAATTAGAGTCTGAATTGGATGCAAATGGTCATCCATTACCAGTACTTAAACTACGCAGAAGGACGGAGGATATTTGGGAGGTGGACGACATGAACGAGGAACCCACACAAAATGAGCTGAAGGTAGAGTCCAAGGTCAAGACGGAAGTGAAAGGCCACGCACCAGTGAAACAAAATAAGGGGCCGCTTGATTTTAGCAAGCCCAAAGAAGAGTGCCTATCCCAGAAACCGAACAGCAACTTGAAAGCTGAACACCCGTCATTGTCCCTGTCGCTTTCACCACTGACTTTGTCTTCCCCTCTTAATGATAATAAAATCGAAGTTATATCTTCAGCCATGGAGAGAATCAGCGAAAGGCCAGAGATGAACAGCGGAGGAAGGAAACAGAGGCACAAAATGGAGAGAACGCGCAAATGTGGGCCTGTAGAAACACCCACCACTTGTCTTAGTCACACTCTCCAACAAATTGACAACAGTCTCTCCAGGCTCTCCGAGGGCTTGTGTTCATCGCAGACTTTGGAAAAGCCAACAGCCTGTTCCAGTGCTTCTAATTCTGTCATCCAGCCCCCGTCCCAGTCTCCTCCATTCACAACGGCAGATAACATGCTTTCAGGTGAGCCCAGCTTCACAAACTGCTGTGATGACATTCTGGACTTTCAGTGTCTAAACTTCGAGGGGTACTACCAGCCACAGAATATACTTCCATCCTCTCCATCAGATCTGTGTTCACTGGATCCACCTACAGATCCTTTCAGCAGTCCACTGTCTCATAGCCCTGCTGATACCTGGACCACTGAAACGCCATACCTTGGCCCTCCCAGTCCAGGAAATAACTTTAGCAGCGAGGATTTGCAGTTTTTTCCAGGGCTAATTTCTTCCAAAAGTGACTCTGTTCCTCTGGAATGTGACCCAAGGGATAGCGCCAAAGACAGAATTCCGCCCAATTTTAATTTTGCATCTCTCACTAACCCTGACTTGACTGGTAAAGATCGAGTTATCAGTAAAAACCCAGGAATGAGGCCCAGAGAGGACCCTAAACTTCAGCCCCCCTCTGTCGTAAACAAACCTCGACTGCTTTGTGCACCAGCATCAGTTACATCTCAAACTTCTGGTGCTTTGGCCCAGTCCTCCTTCAATGTCAAGCCGAGCTCCAGCCAATCAAAAGTGGTATCAAACCTTAAAACCCAGGGCCCTTTCCATCGCATGACCATTCCCAATAAATCACAGCCTTTTACAAGTAATCAGACAAACACAATTAGAGATGTGCATCAGAGTAGCCTGCCGAAAACCGTCCAGAATTCACCAGTAACCAACAAATTTCTGTCTCCTCAACTCTTCACTGTGAAAAATCCCAATCAACCTGACAATCCATTCAACTACCACGAAAAACAAAACACCTCCACAGTTATTCACAGGGTGCTTAAGTTTCAGGGGGGAAACCAGAGTCAGGACTTGTACAGCGCACCTTCTAAAGATACTGGTAGCCCCAAAACCCTCTGTGCAAAACCTGGCGTTGTTGAGAAGATCCAACAGAAACCAGTTATTACCACAGACAGTCATCACAAAGATAACAGTTCTGTTCAAGGGTTTTCCTCTGGAAAGGATGTGGGACATATTATCTCTTCCAGCAATCCCACCAGGTCCAACTCACATTTTAACAAAGCCAACACTTCCCTCCCTCAGTCTTTTAGTAAAAGTAAGATATTATCTGACAAAAATGAAACCGGCGAGACCACTATGCCGTACAAAAACTTTTCAGCGCTACCAAGGCCCTTCTTCTTTCCGAGCAAAGAGAGCTATTCAGCAATGCAAGACAAGAACATGAAACAGGAAAAACCCACTCCGTCGACCTCAGACAAGCACCAGCCGTGTTACACTCAACAGGACCCCTTTGATTTCAGCTTTGGCTCATCTCTTTCACCCATGTCACAGCACAACAGCCCCCAAGTGGTCGCCAGTACTCCTCCTGCAACGCCAGCACCAGCAAACAAAAGTCAGTCCTCAGCCTCTTTCCCCTACGGTTACCAAGGTCCTCCCTACGTACTGAACTTCAGCGGTGATCATTCATTAACCCTAGGTCTCAGGGATGGGGCGGAGGGTTACCCAGGCTTAGGACCCACAAACTACACCTATCATTGCCTGATGGAACCTTCAGGAACCCAAGGGCGGCTAGTTCTGGAGCCCTGTGGACCTCAGCTGTCAAACCAACCTGCGTTCTCCTTGGGTGGGTTTTCAGGGCTCAAAGGCCAGGACGAACATTGCAGAAAGGACATGCAGCAACCATGCCAGCCCAGCGAGCATCATGGCGCAACACATTACGGACCTGTTACAACATCTCATTCCGTGGGTTCAACAAAGCCCAAAAGGGTGAGATTAGTGGTGACTGATGGCACAGTAGACTTAGATCTGCAGTATTCAGATTGATTTTACAGACTACATTTGGATGCTGTTTTTACTCGAGGTGGATTAAGCAGCATCTGCCAAAACCTGTTTTGTAAACATTGTAATTCACAGTAGTACTTTATCAGTTATTAATGCCCTCTGATTGACTGATCTTTTTCTAAATAATAATATTGATGAACTGCTAATTTAGAAGTCACATGTACAGGGTTGTATGTGTAGCGCGTGTATCAATGTGTTTTAACTACTGTATGATTATTTTCTTTTTTTAATTTAAAGATCCGCTTCAATTTGCTCAGAATACCAAATTTAAAAAAGCGTACAGAAAACCAAGCATTGAACATATTTAACTAGAAGTTACTTGCCCTGTAAATGTCAGAAGCCCTAATACTGTACTGTAACATAGCTGTATGAATTTTGTAGGGACAGAAGTCTTTGATTGCTGGTACTTGTATCGGTTGGTTTTAAAGGCAGCTTTGTGCCTCCATCTTTGATATGTTATTGTGACTTTTTGAAGCACCTGTTTAAACAGTCTACCCTTGTTTTTATACTCACAGTTCTCACTGTGTGTGTGGGTCTGAGTACATGCATGCATCGGGGAGGCTGGTCTCGAGGGACCAGAGTAAGGTATCGTGTTGTTGTACCTTATGGTCTGACTGTTGTTATGCCAGATTCAAGATTGTTTGTCATTGTCGCATAAACGAAAGGCTTGTGCATGAACTGTGTACAGTAAAATAATTTTCAGACATGAAATGATATATATTGTAGGACAACTCTACTGGGCGAAGACAGCGTGATGAACTGCAGCTTCTCTCTTTAGTACTAATATGGATGAGTGAATGGGAGAAAATGCAATATGATTTTCTGGCCAGTTGTGCTTCATGTATTGAGAGATAGTACAACATGAGATCTTTGTAACGAGAGTACACCCAACTATTTAATAGAAACGTTTTATGTTACATCAGAAAAGTGACAATCTTTGACTGAGTAACTCACACCTATCAGTTTTTTGGTCCTTTTTTCTAGAGATTAGCGGCTATTTCACAGATGGAACAGAAGGATAAGTTGTGCATCACCTACAAAATTACTCTGATATTTTAATGTTGCAGATGGAGTTACACATTTATACGTGTTTATATTGTAACCAGAGTTATTTGCTGTTGATTGTAGAAGTCACGTGAGCAGTCCCCTCATGACAGCCTTGCATTATTATCATGAAATTGTACTGTCTTGATATGGAAAGGCCAATTATTTATTTTAATATCCTCATTCTTGAAATGGTGCTTTAATGTAACTTATATTTCACATTGATTGTGCAAACTATTAGATGTTTTTTATTATTTAATGGGACAAAAAACTGAACTGCATATTTACATCAAGTATTTAAGTTGAATTCTTTGACATTCAATCCTGTTCACATGTTCAGTTTTTAGAGGTAATACTTCTTTTTAAATTGGCAGTTAGTCTTACTGAAAAAGTCTGCTGTAGAAATGTACAAATGTAGCCTATATCATTAAAGACATTTAATTCTTTTTGTATTTTCTCTATGTTCTTTTTTTTAATCTTCTAAATTCTGCCACTACAACCAAAGTGGGTGTGTGAAAATTGTTCTGTGTTTCTCTTTGAACATTATCGAGTCATATTAGAGTAAAAACAACTTCTGGAATAGTTTTATATTCAAATTTCTTTATATCTTTCAGCTACACATTTACCTCTTTAAAGAAGATATTTTTGGTTTTGTGTGATTTAATGAAAACCAGTGAAGTGAAGAAGTCCCTTTGTTTTACATTTACAGTTATTCAGGACAATACCAGGCAGATCACTTGATAATAAAAATAATCCTTGCAAATAAAGTCAGTATTCTACATTTTAAAGTTTGCTTTTGTGATAAATTCACATTTGCTCCTTATTTATAAATTCAGATTTTTAAGTGCACAAAGAATATTCTAATTCTCAGTTTGCTTAAGTTGTAGAGACTCATCTCTGCAATGAGACTTTCTTTTCTTTTCACAGCTACTTTATTGTGGTTTTATGTTTTCGGCAGGTTAATTTCAGAGCTCGGGGCAGCTCTTAACCCCCCTGGATCAGTGCTCAGCTTTACCTCCCCCTCTCTACCTATACTTTCATCCTAGCCAACATTCATGCATTTTTTTCTTCTTTCTTCTGTCCTCAACATCTTTTCCACCATTTGACCTACTTCTGCTTTTCTAGCTCTCAGTAGCAGCTGAGCAGTTAATTCCGATGCCAAGTATAACAGTTTTCTCATAATGAGGATGGTAAGAGAGGGAGATAATCTCCTCCAATGAGGGAATGGGTGTCTTGGAAATTGTACAGTTAAAAGGAGGAGAGAAAATCCAAATGAACAGAAAATGACACTATTCTTCTGCTGCTACAATATTAGATTTACACAGCCATTCATTCAACATTGATTTCTGTTTTTAGCACAATGTCGGTGTGTTTGGTCTCTTTAAAATGCATTACTTCATGCAGGTCTGCTTTATATAAAGCACATGCATCGTGTATTTTCTTCCCATTTTCACTCCCCATTTCACTTCCCATTTTGCAGTTTTTTCATAATTCATAAAGACACCTCACCCATTTCTCGTCTTCCTCTTGCGTACATCACATATCCATTAAACCTTAACTACATGTACATTTGTGTAGCCACAAGACTCCATGTCCAGGAGTAAATCTGTTATGAGATATGAGCATTACATGGTAGGAGTAGGTCTGTAAAATGGCTGACTGTTTCATTGCTGTTGGATTTTGCATGAATGTGAGGTACTCTAACCGTGATCATCACCACCAGTAGCGGAGCAGTCTCGCGGTGAACCACACAAACTCTGTATCCCTGACAAACAAGCTTAGCTAGAGGGAATGTGTAAAAAGCAAAGCTGCAAGACCAATGGAGGCTAGCCGACAGAGAGCAAATTCAGAGCAGAGAGCTTTAGGAAGGTGTAATAGCATTGCACATTATTTCCCAGGTGATGGAAAGTACAGCTATGAGGACCAGCTACTGGTTGAGGTGTCAGTGCAATAGTGTAAATGATGACTGTAACAAAACCCTGTGTACCTGACAGAAATGGCTAAAATATGTCAGTTGCACAAACACAGATATTGCCCTTATCATTATTATGTCAATTTTTATTAAGTCTGACTGTTTTCTATTAAGGTGGCTCCCTCATTTCTTTGTACAAGCTGCAGTCTTGTGTCATTTTGATGAAGCACAGCAATTCCTTTTAGCTTACTGCAACAACCTTTTTACTCTCATCCAATTAATAATATTGGCTGTGCTTAAGCCTGATCAACAAAACCTTAGAAACACATGCTCCCAAAGATTCAATCAGTCAAAGGAGTAGCGCTGGCAGTTACAGGCTGACCAATCAATGTAAATTTAATTTAAAAAAAAACAAAACAACAAAAAAGTGTTAGATCAAACAATGAAATTCCCTTATTGGTATCGAGAAAGCTACTACCGTATGGGTCACTTACTGTAGAAGAGGACAACTCCAGCTGTGCGAGATATCTTTTCATTAAAATCCTTTTCTAACTGCACAGCTTGGAGCTAATGGATAGAATGTGATGAGAGAAAATGAAGTGGAGGATGGTGATATTTATAGTTATTCATGCTAATTTCAAGAGCTGAGATGTCAGGGATTTCCTGTCAGTGTAACCTTTGAGTTGAATCACAGACTGCTCTCTTTTGCAGGCAATTTGATGCCATGACTTGGCATTGATTTCACGTGAAAATGCAGGGTGGGATTTGTTTGGTATCCAATGTGATATTTACTACCAGGCTGTGATTGTAGATCCGTAAGTGTTAAAAAGGGTCAATCTGCACAAAGAATTGATAACCTGTATAGGCGGGAGGCATCAATTCAACCCAAGAGTCCATGTTGGGTTGAATTAAATGTAAAGCATAACATAAAAATGATAGAAAATGCTACTGACGGAATAGCTGAAGTGGAAAAAGTACAATTACCAGTCATGTAGCAGCAAAATGTACCTTCAGTATCTATTATGTAATTATGGAGTTATGGAGGCGCCTTTCAGTGAGTTTATTACATGGCACTGTCAGTATTTATTGGTAAGTTCTGAATATCTATATCACTCAGTTGGGTTGTTATTTGCAGTTCTGATAAATGTCAACAATTTTTTATTTTATTTTATTTTTATTAGAAGCAATAAACTAATTTTTGAACCATTAAAGATAATTTCAACTCATTTTTGTCACATTCTTTATTTATTCAATAAGTAGACAGGTAATAAACACGATAAAGTCCTGTGAAGTTATTATTGTAAACCAAACCCCGACAGACTGATGCAAGTCTTGA
>JAPTMW010000028.1:28922911-28933780 GCA_029822955.1 Ostorhinchus angustatus
TGTTCAGTATTAATTGTCTCCTTGTAAATCCAAGCTGGACTGACTGTACATATCCTGACCAAGAAAATCTAATTCTCACTTTGTGCAGTAATCTACACCTGGATTTTCTGCCTCCATCAATAATAATATACAATATATAGACTAAATGTCATCTAAAATTAACGTTTATTTGCAACATAGTATAGAAAAGTATGACACGATCAAAAACAAATTCCTTTTAGCAAAAAAAAGGGTCCATTTTGAATGTCTGGGGTCGTCAGGAATTTGTGAGGTTAAAATGGGGTCACGAGCTAAAAAAGGTTGGAAACCACTGTGTTATATACTTTCGATTACCGCCTCATTACATTCTGTTGAAATATTAAAAGCACAACAAGGCGCTAAAATACTTTAAAAATGTATAATTTACATAAGTGCATCTAAAAATGTTGATGTGAAAAAAATGTATGGTTCGCAATACACTTAGACATGTTGACATGAAACTTACTTTGGGTTCAGAAATGTCTGAATTATATTTATCTGTGGTTGGCTGACACATACAGTGGGAAAATGGTACTCTGACAAATGACTTTGATTATGAGCTAAACCTGGAGGGAAAAGGGGAACCAGAATCAAAAGCCACTCACCCATTAGTCAGCATCGGTGGATATAAACAAACTCAAGGGTAAAATATATAATCTAGGGTGGCAAAGTGAATTATCTCAAAAACAGGCTCAAAGTTCTAGCCTGCATATGTGTACTTGAGCAAGACACCAAGCCCCTCGCTGGCCCCTCTTGTTAATCACTAAGGATGAGAGCATCAGCTGAGTGTCTCATATTTAATGGCTCAGTCCAGCCGTTACATACTCAATCTAGCTTATAGGCGATAAAGCAGATGAGGCGTTTATGTTTGTATCCCCTTATAATGAAGGGATCATTCTTGTATTTGCACAGAAAGGACAGATTTAGAGTTACCCTCAGGTGGGCAGAGCTCAGAACAAAATTAACAAATTAAATACAAATGAAAGTGGGTACAGCATACAAGATGTGAAGAATAAAATCCACACAGTACTCACATTTCTTACTGCTGGGGCACACACCAGTAAATATTTGTCTAATATTGAGTGTACTATTTCACTCTTTTCTGAGTAGCTGTATTGGATTTCTTTTTTTTTTTTTTGGCTCAGTAGTCCTCACATAAGAATTCCAGTAGTCTTCTCCCATCTTCAGAAATTCCACCAAAAACAGCTACAAACAAACAAAGTCCTAGAGCAGACCGAATGTGAATTTGATAAAACCCAGGGGACAGGTTTTTCAGTAACAAGGATCATGTTAGAAAGTGTAACTGAAATCTGAAATCTGTGTGTGGAATCTATCTCTGAGGGATGAATCAAACACCTGAGCTGGGTTTGGGAATTACAGTGATAAGGCATTTGAAACGCTGCTGTCTGCTGAATGAGAAGGAGAGAAAGATACTCACATGCTTACCACAAAGCTATGATCTATTACAACCCTATATCATGATTTGGTATTTCATTTTCTAGTCAAATTACACCTTTCTGTTTAAAGTGTAGAAAATACATCAATTGTTAGTCCTGCATTCTTAGCGTTTCCATTTCAGACACAACTGCATCACTGTTATTTTTTGTATTAGTGAACTGTGGTAGTAGTACTACCTTGAGGTTTTAAAGAATTTAATTTTAGAATTCATGTTCCGTTCACCCACTCTTTATTAACACACTTTTTTTTTTTATTAAGCGAAGACTAATAGGAATCACTGTTTATTGCTCAAATGTGTATTTTTAAGGGATGAAAGTGAAGTCTTTATTACTGCGAAATTCAACTGAGAAAAGTCAGACCCCTTTTTTGTGTGAGAACATAATGCTTCTGTACACAAAGGTAACTAATCCATTAGATATACCTAATAGGATGTTTCACTCGGATCTCATTGAAACTGCTTTCAAGTCCTCCTATCTGCTCGTGTGCTCTTTCTATTGTTTTCATCTCTACCTGGAAGTCATCTTTAATTGAACCACTCATTGTTAACCTGAAAGCTTTTGTTGTTGTTTTTATTTTAAAGTCTACAAATTTGTTTAAGTGTTTAAGGAAATTTCACGCTTCCCTATGTCTGGGCCAATTGTCAATTTTGCATTGGCAGCAGGTTTTTTAAATTTGTCATTTCCTGTCTGTTGCACTCCACAGACTCGGTTTGGCCGTGCACCCTGCTCTTTTTTGTTTCGGACTTGCTTTCTGCTCTGCTGTACACTGCTGGGCCGTGTCATGTTGTGTACCACCTCAGATCGATGTACTCATGTACCCTTAGATCATCTGCCATTTGTCAGACCTATCCCTGATTCATAGAGGTCATGACCTCTATTCACCATGCTGGCATATCCTCCTTTTTGTTTTGCATCACTTCCTTTCGAGGCCACAGCATTGTCTGCCTGAGACAATGCTATCATCGCTCCTCTCTGCTCACTCGGCTGTGACCGATTGATGCACAGGGGTAAACAGATAGGGCTACTATAACACATCTTTTTGGTTACTCCAGTGGAGCAGCACTGTGTTTCGCCGGGACAGAGACGGCGCCGTATGAGGCCAAGATTGAACATGGGGATATTAATGTCTATTGACTAGAGGTAATAGCTTTGCTGAGCCTCAGCCTCGAGGCTGTTCCAATTTAGCCTGTCCTATAATAGCTCCTGGACACCCTTTCAGCAAATAAATAACATGATGTGGGTGAGCCTGGGCTTTAATATCTCCTCAAGCCCATATATCTCTATAAACATGCAATCAAACACCCATACACAACCAAGCAGACACTCCTTTTATTTCTATTTCTATTTCTATCCCACATTCACACATATTTAAGATTGCTGTACAGGCTTTCACAGCTTTCTTTCACTCTGGGCCTTTTTGAGCTGCAAGTGTCTAAATTATCCATAACATGAGACAGGAAATAGACAGCAAGTGGCCAGCCAGGAGCCCAGGAATAACGGAGCTGCTCTTCCTGTCTCTTGCACAGCCAGTGGAGCTGCAGAGCAGGACCTATTTACAGACAGGGAGTGTAATCACACACACACACACGCACACGCACGCACACACACGCACAGACAACGGGCCGGCCTCACTTCATTTTTCACCTACCGCTATGTCAGAGTCGGTGAGTCAGTGTGTCTCAGTGGTTTGGTTTTTTGCCATTTGCATAAATATGGTTCTCTGTGGTGAGAAGGCAGAGCAACTGTGCCTTTGATGGTAAGGGTGAGCGTGGTGGGGTGGGGTGGAGGGGGTGTGGGTGTGGGTGTGAGTGTGGGTGGAGGGGGAATTACGCACGTCTTACGCACGTCAACCTGTCTTCTGTGTGTTTTTAGCGTGCTCGTGCGCGCCTTCATCCTTCAATCTTTTAGTCTTACATTAATATCGTCTGCACGGAAAAAAGTTAAAGCATAAGCATCGCGGAGGAAATCTTCCATTGATGGGCTACTCTTGTATCACAGATACTAGCTCTTTATGTTATATAGGCTAGTGCAGCCTACATAGCCTGTATGGGCTGCCTCCACTAAACATACATCTATCTATAATGCTCCAAATATATATATATATATATCTGTGATAGAATGCAATATGGAAGAGGCAGGGTGATGCACAAATAATATCCATTAAATATTTATGGAAAACAGACACATGCTTCTAGATTTAGGGCATATTCAGCAGAGCCCAGTGCGGGATGCAGGATCAAAGGAGGGATGTTGCGAATAACGCACACATCGCAGATCCCACAGGCTCGAATGCATGCTGGCTGCAGAAGCAACAAAGGGCAATATCCTCCTACCTTGGCGATGCAGAAATCACTGTCTTCCTCGCCGTGCAATTTCCAATTTACGAGCCTCTTCGCTGTTTTAGTCAGATGCGACGCTGGTAAAGGGGCATTCCGCCCTGTTTCGGCTCGTCCACCCTCCTCTCCCTCTCTCCTCTTTCCTCTCTTAAGATGAACCGACTAATAAGCCCTGCAAACGGGATGGCAGACTGAGAGGGAGAAATGAACAATATGATATCTCTCCCCTCCCCTCTTTTCCCTCCCGTTTCCCGTGTTCTTCTCTTATATTTTACCCCCTCCTGGTGTTTTTTCCACCTCTCTATTTCACTCTCCTCCCTCTCTCTCTCTCTCTCTCGGCTTCTCGCTCACTCCCTCTCCCCTTTTCTTCCCTGTGCTCTGAATACTAATACTCCGTCTCTCCTCTTACTGCTTGTACAGCCCTGCCAGTGCTAAAGACATACTGATGTATGTGGGGCGTGCAGAGAGAAAGAGAGGAAGGGAGAGGTGGAGTGTGGGTGCGTGCACTGGTCTGTTTGTGTGTTAGTGGGAACCAGAGAATGGGAGTCCGGGGACACTGTGGACAGTAATGGCCACTCTCAGTCTGCAGGGTATGTGGGTGGGTTTGAAGGGCCCAGGTTCTTGTTTGGTGTTATTAGACCTGTGATAACACATTAAAAGTATTGCAGATGCCCCTTGAGACATGGTCATGTTTCTAGTAGGTGGGTTGGTGGGATTCGCCTATTCATGGTTGCATTCTTTAGAAGTGGGACTGAGGTAGTATGAAAAGGTGTTGCTTGGAAGTCAGGAGGTGGAGAGAGGAAATGGGATAGAGAACCCAAATTCTTCAGCTATGAGTAAAAAAAAAAAAGGGTTATGGCTCTGTCTGTGTGGGTGATGGGATGTGTGCACCATGGAAACATCAACAAGAAGTACAGCTGAGGTATACAGAGGCCATGATCTAGTTAGAAAGAGACGCAGTCTTACTGGAGTCATGATTAGATTATGATATTCCTGCAGGCCTCATAAGGAGAGAGCAGGCATAAAAATATTACTCTGCTTTATGAGCATCACCGAAGATAATAAGGACCCTCTACCATCAGTCAGAAATGAATTTAGACATTGTATCATAGAGCTTGTTTACAAAACGGAGTCCCTCAGGGTACCCTATAAGCTCCTTGACGTATTCACAGAAGGGGCACTCCCACTGAAATAAGGAAAAGTGTAATTGAATTATCATTAAATTTGTAGATGAGGCTGTGGGAGATTGTAATGTCAGTTCAATATCCTCGTGTCCAGTCCGGTATCAAATCGCATCCATCAAGTCGAATCTCACATCCATCAAAGAAAAATATTGGAAGAGGATCTGTTGCCTAATGGGAGTTGTGGTATCTCCAGTTAATGAGTTCAAAACATGTGTGAACCTATGTAGCATTTCATCCTTGCTGCTGAGGTGGCGCCAACTTTGGTGGTTATATAAGCCAACACATCCCTCTGCCTCTCAAGATGTTCATTGCATATGGGTCTCCTGCCATTATAAATTAACATGGTGAACAGTGTACGCTCTTGATTCTTGATGTTAAGTATTGCTTAGTTTGTCCAGAAAGGTGTTTGTTGTTCTCACTGCGGGTATTTGTTCTTGAAATTATTGTATGCTATATTGTTATGCAAGAAAATGTCTAAATTCGAACCTTATGAATTGATCTAAAAGTCCTAGTACTGCGAGTTCTGTTGTCATGATAGAAGCAGGCACCTTCGTATTTTAAGACAGCACACTGATGAATTAATCATTTGTTCAGACTGTGCCCGAACAACACCTATGGGCCACATAACGCAGAGAACACCAAGGGCTTACTATAACTTTCTGCGGGTTAAATTTAAGGACCATTCCAGACAAATGTTTCTGCTGAAAATTTGAGATTTCAACGAAAGATTTAATCACACTGAATAGCAAAAAAAAAGTCCAATTCAAACTCAGTACGCTGACCGCATGATAGTGTGTTTTTTAGTACAATAACTGAAAATACTCAGATCTCAACAGTCATTGTATTTCCCTTTTGAATTAATAAGGAGAAGCTGTACTAGAAAGAGATATTAAAAATAATGCATGCGCACCTGTTTGGATACATTTCCACCCATTGATTCGACGTTATTGTCCTCATTATTATTAGAAAAACAGGAGTGGTAAAAGAAGAGCAGCGGATGGAAAAATATCCGTGTTTGGAACCCTGCAGCGGGTGATGATTGACTGATAAATGAGAGTAAACAGTGACCTCTGTTAACTGTCACAGCAGAGCACAGTGAGAGGCTGAGGCACACAACAGAAGAGGACAGGGACGTATAGTGAGCAAACCACCATCCAAACAGATGAGAGGGAAGGAGAGGAGTACAGAGGGAGGAACGTGAAACAGATGGGAAGACAAACTAAAACCTACCTGTCACATGGGAGGACTTGTTTCTTTCAAATCAGGTGTTCGCAGGACATTCATCTCTCTTATGTGGGTCAACTCTTCCAAGTGCACATAACACACATTATCTTAACACAATCACACATCTGCAGATATATTAAAGAAAGTAGACCAAGAGATGCTTCAGGGGAGAAAACCCCATGCAGAGCCAGGAAGACCGACTGAAACCAGCAAGGCTCCGTAACATAAAATTTATCTCAATTCAAAGTTTCATGCAATGTTGAAGGAAAATAGATTGACAATATAAAACAGAGATATTCCATTTTTCACAGGGATTGAAAAAACTCCAGGCTGTTCACTGTTAATTGTAATATTTTTTGCTCTTTGCTAATTTTGGAAAAACTAATCCTCTTTCCTGACTTTTTTTGATGGATGCAAAAAAAGGTAGTCTGTGGATATCTCCTTAAGTACTTACTTGTTTGCGGTTATCCTACTGCAATATTATTTCTGAACTTTTCATTAAATAATTTTGTCAGGTTCCTAAAGTTAAGACTATGTCACTTCCTAAAAAAAGAGGGGGTTGTCCCTCTTGGCTTGGTAAGATGGAGAACTGAGACTCAGGCATCATTTTCAAAGTGTCTGTCTATCTGCTCTGTCTTGTCTTGCCAAAGGGGACAGATGTTCAATGTTGCCCATAGCTCAGTAAGTTTTATTTTCTCAGCAGTACCCAGAAAACAAAACATGAGTAGAATTTGTCAACAGCAAATCATTTGGAAAAACAACAGCGCATGTGCCTTCCAACAAAGAAAAAATACAATTATTAAAGCTACTTTTATTACAACTAAACTAACCCTAACCCTAACTAAACTTTTGTTTCTCAACTCTGGTCCTGATTTGCCATACCTAAAAAGAGCAAGAAACTCCAGGAGTCAGACCATCATTCTGGGAGTGAACAACCATAAAAACAGCTCCTCATGTTTGCATGTTTCCATACATGTTGCACTAGAGAGTAGAATGAAAATACTACGAATAAGAATTTGTTGTGATTTTATACAAATACAAATAGTACCTATTTTATTACACTGCCTTTCACCTTTTTCCAGCAAAATATTTCTGCCGAGAGGTTGCTTCCACTCACTCCGGTGGTTGTTTGAAAAATCCAAAACTTGAACATTTTAGTGTAAAAACAACCTTAGTTTCCATTTCACGTAGCCAAACCTGCTGTTAGAAAATCCTGTATTGGCAGTTGATGCTAATGTAATTATGTATCTGCTGTAAGCATTTGCACTTTCTTTCCAAAAGTCTTCTCTGATCATTCTCCACCTCATCATGATCACTTGTTACCATGACAACTCTCTCATAGGACCAATCGCCCACCTCTCTCTTTTTCGTTCTTTCTTTCTTTCTATCTTTCACTGGCTGTCTCTCACCCTCTTTCTTCTGATGCTCCTCATTTTCTTTGTCATGACTCCCCCTCACCCATCAGCCCCTGCCATCACACACTTTAATTTTACTTTTCTTTCATCAGAGCAGTCCATTTGCTCCTTTACCTAATTAATTCAATTTCCTCTCTTTGAATCTCCCTTTCATTGAATATCTTCAGTAGAGAAATATCCAGTAGTTCCCCATCCTTCTAGCATCACCAACCAGCACAAGCACAACATCTGGTGGAGTGTCCCTTAGGGAAACTGAGCGAGGTCACTTCAGTCTCTTGGCCCCAGCCTTGGGCAGTTTGGACAGGCCCCATATGCAGTATGTGTTAAGGTCAGAAACCTCAAGTCCTCTGTGAACCCCAGTGGTCACCACTGGCCCACGAGGTTTTACCGGAGTCTTACACAAGCTGTTTCTTCTGAGGTCAGGGTGCTGCAGTGACGAGGAAAGTGCTCGGAGCTTTGGAAAACACCTTCCTCCAGGCTTGAAGGACAGCTTCTAGGACTGTCTCAATATTAATTTGGTGCATTTTTGCACAAAATTTTTAGCACCTGAAGTTCAATATAGACTTGTACTGTTGAGTTTTGTATCCAAGAAAACATTTGGTGAGGCAGAATAGAGTTATGTTGCTGTTAAATCTCTTGGAACTGCCTCAAAGAGGATACAAAAGAAGCTTAAAAAATATTATAAACCCTGCTCTTGGCATTTTGTGCATTTCTATAAAGTTCTTTTTTTTCAGCCTATGTGTATTTTCCTCATGCTTTTTATGGAATTTCAGCATTTTACCTGTGTGTGAATTACTATATTACAGTGAAATATCCATTTCTTATAAATCATTTTAACTGCACTATACTAAAAAGGTAGATTTTAATATACTTGATTAGCCCCTGCATGCCTCTCAACCTTTGAGGATGTGCATTTTTGTCTCAGCAAGTGATTGTGTCTCATTTATAAATGATTGGAGGCTGCAAACATCAATCTGTATGGTGGGCAAAGGAGCCGTGAACCACCACTGGCATTGCACAGTGTTGTCAAAGATTTAAGTGCTATATTTAGAATGTATATCACATCTTTCTGTCTTTTTTTCCTATCATATTTACTGTTACGTCATTACTTGTGTTGCATCTCTAATGTTAGTAATGTCTCTTCCCATCCTGTCTCCTAGCGCTACAGGAGCCACGGAGCCAGGAGACTAATCTAATCATTTAGAGCCTGCTCTTGAGTAGTAAATAATTTTCTTGGCATATCACAGGGTATATGAGTCTGTATGAGTGGGCGTCTGTGTTTTCCAATGTATGTGTGTTCATTTTTGAGCACTGTACATTCCAACTTTCTCTTTCCAGTGTTTCTTCAACAGTTGACCGCATTGCCTTGGGACAGCAGCAACCCAAAACCAATTTTTGACCCTTTTTTTTCCTGTGGTGACACACTATGGTCTATATTTCATGTCACTCTGACTAAACTGCTCGGCTGTTGAGATGTCCACTTTAAAGCTTGATGCACTCCTTGTGTATGGATTTGGCTGCCATGCCAGCAAAGCACTTTGCCTTGAGAGAGGAATTAAACCCCTGAGGTTTTTCTGAGATAGATTAAATAGGGAGGAGAGCTGAGAAGGCTCGACTCATGGGAGGGGCATTACCCAAATATAGAGAAGCTGCCAAATGCCAACAGGGTGTGGGTGAGGAGGACGGCCCCTCTGATGTGTGTGTCTGCACGTGTGGGTAGCTGTTTCCATTATGACAATTTCTGCTCATAAAATAATACAACTGCACATTAGAGTTTGGTATTGACATGGGGATAGTGGAATAATAGTCAGATAATTAAGAGAAACTAAGTAAGTGCTATGGAATAAATGTGTATTTACAGTAGTATCTGGGTAATATTTGAGTGACATTAATGTAATCAAGTGAAAAAACACAAAAATAAAGCAAAACCTTTCCCTAACATTACGCCATATAACCTGCTAACAGTGAAATGGCAGAATATGTAGATTTAAATGGTAATATGCTGACATTAATAGGGTATTAACCCAATAATAATGGCATATATTATTAAGACATTAGATAGAAATAGGTAGAGTAGAACTGTGCATCTGTGATTGAAGGCAATTACACAGAAACTACCACAACTGTTTCCAAATGATCATTATGTTCCTTAATATTTAATTCAATCCATCATTTCCTTCAAATTCAATAGAAATGTGTAGTTTAGTATTTTACTCGTTTCCACCATTAGTATTACCTTTGGAAACATAAAACATAACAACATCTAATAATATAATATAGTAATTACATAGTTTGGATTACTTGCTTTGAATCCAAAGGTTTTAACACCACTGATGATGAGGGGGGGTCCAAAAGGCCTGGGGTCTCTCAGACTTACGTTTATCTTCCCTCTAAAATTTGTAATTTATTTTTCTCCAGGAGTAATTCCAGTTTAATTAATTTTATTTGGAGCATCTAAAAAGTGATCTGGCATTCCCTCTTTCAGTTATTGCCTCAATAATAAGATTTCAGGTCACATAGCAGGCTTTGACGCCTGCCATGTGACCCCTGCTGTAGGTTATAAGTTATTACCATTATTATTATCAGTAAGGTCAAGTTCTACTACTAGCATATATTCCTTTTCCTTTTTGCATGCGAGCTTGTGTGCATGTGTTTTATGCGTATGTGTGTAAAGAATACACTGCCTATTTAGCAGCAACAAATAGGCAGTGATGCTATGGTCGTGATGAAAATAAATAAATGAATAAAACGCTTTCAAAGCAGTTCTGAACTGAATTGTTAGCATGCCTTTTTAGTGCAAAGTGGAATCCAGATCATCGAAGTAAAAAACTAAAAGATAAAGCAAGAAACAAGAGCAAGAAAAGCAAGAAAAGGAAAACCTGAAATGGGAATTGTAAAAACACAGAGCTGGTTTCTGTTTGTTACGTTTCACATGTTTGGTTACTCACGCTAATGAGCAATTAGACAGCAGCCAATTAACTCTAGCCATCAGACTGAAACCAAGGGAAATGAAAAGGGGAGGAGTGGGGAAGTCAATGAATGCAATATACTTGAAGGAAGGAGAAGGGAGAAGTCTTTGATGGGTAAGTGACCTGGGAATCACAGCCACGGTTATCTTCCACAGATGTTCGTGTGTGCATTTGCATGCAAATGAGTCCTGTGTGCCTCTGGTTTGTGTGTGTGTGTGTGTGTGTGTGTGTGTGTGTGTGTGTGTGTGTGTGTGTGTGTGTGTGTG
>JAPTMW010000028.1:28964309-28976655 GCA_029822955.1 Ostorhinchus angustatus
GTGTGGGAGAGAATATGTGGAGAGGGAAGACCAAAAGGAGGTGATAATGAGGAGGCATTATAGAGAGGCGCCAGGGAATTGAGGTGCATTGTTTAAGGCATTAAAGTGCATTGTTATTGACATTTCATTTAGCCAGCCCAGTATCTTCACAGCAGCCACTAACGTCTCTCACTCTAGTAGAGGCTAATGGAGCTAGCATTAGCTAAATTTCTACTCTAACATTAACTGATTGGTGCACCCCCACGTCATTATTTCTGCTTGAATAGTGAAAATACAGGTGCCTTAAATACTTTTGAGGGTAGAAGTTTACATACTTCTTGAATAAATGCATTCAGACATTTCATTTTAACATATATTCACTTTGTTAGCTCAATTTTAATTCCTTCCTCACATCTTCTACTGTGTATCTGGGTCATGGGGGCAGCAGTCCCAAGCCAGCTGAGAGATATTTTAGTTCAGGTTTTATTTATTTTGTCGTATCCTCAGAGTACCAGAAGTTTACACACACACTTTGTTGATATTTTGTGGCATTACCTTTACAATGTTACCTTGAATCAAATCTCTTCCACGTGTTTTATACAACCCTCACAGGAATTTTAGCCAAATTTCCCTTTTGGATTAAGGTCAGGGCTTTGTGATAGCTGCTCCCAGATGTTACCTGGTTGGCCTTAAGTCATGTTATTACCACTTGGAGGTCTTCTTAGGATCATTGTCGTGCTGACAGATCCATTTGCATTCTCGTATTATATTCCTGACCCAGATGAAGTGTCAAAATATGCACATGCTTCTTTCAGTTTTATGAAGTACATCAGTCCTCTCTGCAGAAAATCAACCCCACAACCTCATGCTCCCCGCCTGTGCTTCATCATTAGGATGTTGCTCTTTGGATTCCAAGACGTACCCTTCTTTCTCCGCACATACATGGATCAATTTTGCTGAACAGTTTAATCTGTTCTCATCAGAGCACGCTTCTCCTGAAATCAAGATCTCACAGTACTCATTTTGCACACATCGGCATTGCTTTTTATTAGTTCTGGTTTTGGAATAGTGGCCTCTGCATCGGAGAGAACCTTATAATCTTATGATGACACAGCGCTCTCTTTACTATGAATGGAGATGTCATTATATCACCTGCATCCAACATCTTAACCAGATTCTTGGCTGGTGTTCTGAGATGTTGGTGAACTTGTCACACCAAAATCTGTTCATCTCTGGCAGTCAGTAAACTTCTCCATCCTAAATGAGTCAATGGCTGTGGTTCTGTGGTGTTCATATATGTGAAGTATTATTGTGGAAATTATTACTGTTTTACTTTTAAACTTGTGGAACTTGAGGAAGACAGCCCTTTTGCTCCCAAGGTCCTGCCTAATTTACTTAAATTTTCCAATGAATGTAAGTAAAAGGACACTGGGTCTGAAGAAAGGCCTTAAGTACCTCCACAGCTTTGCCTCCAGCTGACATCCAGTAATGAAAATTAGCCCGAAGTGATGAAATCAATTACAAGAATCTCTCAGGTTATTTAAAGATTTTATCAGTTGAAGTATATAAACCTATGATGGTTTGGGAAAGTACACTGAACACCCCTGACGTCAGTTGCGGATAGATGTAAATTTAGGCTTTAAGCTGTTCTTTTATACAGAACAAAAGTTACAAGGTAAATTGTTTTGTTTTCAGTTAGTTAAGTTATTAAACTAATCTGTGAAATGTAATGTCATTAAGCATATCACACTTTCATAAAATGGGACAAAGTCATTTTTAACAACATTTCAACATCGTAGTTTGAGCTTGATATTTTAAAGTGTCTAGTTTTGAGCAACTTGTGCGGATATGAAATATGCAGTGCCGACTGCCCAGATGTTAACATTACATGAGACACAACATGGGAGCTGTGGGGTGTGCTGGTCTGTCGAGACTGTTTCCACTCTCCTGGCTGAAGGTAAACCACCATAGTTCATTACAGGTTACGAACACTGCTGCATGGAAATTTCACTCTCTCTCCTTGCTCATCTTCCACCCTGGAGACAGGGTGATTTAAAATGTGTCCCCTAGATTAGCTGTCTTTTCCATCATGGCTCTACTCCAGTTTATTACATTCATCAAGGAGAGATGCTGCTGCATAGCTCTGAAACAATGCAGCATCCAGTCACAGTGAAGCAGCATGTTTTCATTTTAAAACTGAAGCCTGTTGTTACGTTTACATGTGTACATTTTTCCGCGCAGCCTGCTCTCATCAGTGGAGATAGCACTTGTTTACTCACCCTGCTAATTTTATGTCTTTGTGAAATGCATCAGTTCTATATGTAACTCGTGTACAGCTGTGTGCGTATGAGCATCAAGGCATTTAGAGAAGGCAGAAGACATTAAATTATTATGAAGATTTTTTTTTCTGCCTCTTGTGTATCATCACATATTCAGCGCTGCATTGCTAATAGGGAAGCGCTACAGCAATTTTAACGTAATTAAAATTTCAATTTGGACCAGTAGTTAGGGTTTCTCTGTGCAAAGCCTTGGAGTGACATTGTTCAGGAATGCGATTGCTGTTCGTTCTCTTCACAGCAGAACAAAATTGAATGTTTTTCACTGAAAGGTGATGCAAGCTCCAAATCTTTATCTAAGATTTCACAGGTTACTGGGTTAAAGACAGGAGATAAATCATAAGACAGAAGAAAAGAGAAAGACACAGCTGTGTTGTTAGTTCCATCAAAAGACCTAAAGCTCTGTTATTGTTGGTCAGAGCGCACTATGTATTAGTACAATCCTCGGGTGATTTGTTCAGCAAGATTCAGCAAGATGGATGAAGGTGTTTTTTCAACAGCCCCCTTTTTCCAAGATGGTAGTTAATAATTTGTGCTTAGAGGAAGAGATGGAATACCGCTCATTCCTTCTTATTTCCCCTTTACAGGAGAAGCACAAAGGCCCCCATCCAACTAAGTAGCGCTGCAGCTAATGTCAGATTTCGTCTTATTAAGCAGCAGTCAGTTTCCTCATATTGCAACTTTTTGGAAATTGTCCCTTCAAAATGGACAAAATGTTAAAAAGTTAGTGTGTTCTTTGAGTTTAAGGTTTAAGATAATCTCTGAATCTGAATCCGGTGTAAAGGTTTTCCAGAATTTGAAGCGCCGTCAACACGTTGCTCGGTTTATTCTTCTTTCTTCTTCTCTGCTGAACTCCAGATACATATTGTGTGTGACTTTTACTCTTTTGTGTCCAGACATTTCTAACGGCTGCATAATCTGTAAAATTCAAAACACCAAACACTTCAGCAGATGATGCTCAAAGTGAAATCTGCACTGATCCGGTATCATCCCCTGTATTTGCTTTTGCTTTCCATGTGCATGAACAAATCACTGAGCTGATGTTGTTTGGAGAGTTAGTTGCTCAGGGTTTTAGACAAAAACAGAAATTTGAGTGTGCCGATGAAATCAATTCAACAAAACATAGCATAATAATCATTTATTTATGCAGAAATTTGGGGCAGAGATAGAAATGGAAGGAAAAACACACCGCAGAGGTCTTTTGATGTGCACAGTCTCTACCTAAAACTCCAAATCCACCGCCTTTCACCATTAAGAAAATGTTCACGGTGTATTTTTAGAAATTGTTTTGAGGCATTTTTTAACTTCTGATTTGAAAAGGTAAATTAAGTAACTAGTCAAATGATTGCTTATATAGTGCAAGGTTTGTTAAAAGCTCTTTTTTTCTACATCTTTGAGTAGGCTGGAGTCTGTTTATATATGAAACACAGAATCACATGACCTTGATGGTGTCCCTTATTTTAGATACAATTAAGGTGCCTCCTTCAGCTTCAGTCCTTAACCTGAACACAAAACATAAATGAAAACAGGAAAGTAGCTTGTGTTTAAGGTGCAGAATACTATATATTATTGAGCTGAATTATAGATGGATTATTTATTCATCTTTACTCTTATGTTTAATTATAATAAAATTGACAGAATTTATCATTTTAATTACTATTTAAACTGTAAGGTGGCTTAATAAAAACATGTAACATTATCAAATAAGTCAAATATCAAATACGTGGAGTGAAGTGAAAACAACAATATTTGCCTTCAATATTTATGGAATTGTATGAAGTAGTAGGCTATAAACTGGAAAAAAAAGGTGAAAAGAAAATATTCAAGCACATTACCATCTTGAATAAAAGTTCTTTGAAGTGTAAATGCATGTGACTGGATATTCAGACACTGGTGGAACATAATGTTTAGTAGTATATGACTATTTATTTCTGTGTAGCAGTTAGGCGGTGGAGGGGGTCCTATGCAGCCTGGACAAGTCCCCACCAACCAGAACTTCCTCAATCGGGCCCCTGGTCCCATCCCCGTCTCACACGGCAACGTTCAGCAGCAGGTGATTTAACCCACTCTTGTTTTGTGTATCTGCCCGTGTTCCTACGTCATTTACCCACTCACACTGCCCGTTATTGACACCTTCTACTGCCCCGACGCCTGGTGCGGTTATCTGCATGCCTTACTGGTAACCCTTTCCTTCACTGTCCTCCTCCTTTCACACTTCCACCACTCTTCCCCTTCCTCCTTCTCTCTGATCTGTCCTGTGTCTAGTCTGTGGTGGTGGGCATGCCCCCTGTTAGTCAGGTGGCTATGATGGAGGAGCAGCAGAGGCAGAACAACTTGGTGAGACATACAGTAGTCTCTTCACATACAAGAAACAGTTCATTGTGACTTGGTGTGACTACTTTAGGAATCTAATAATCACTTTATTTGTAGAATAGAAGTATAACGCCATTCAGTTATTTCTACGGTGCATCAGTTTTGATTGACATATCTAGTTAAGGACAGATTTATCAGTGCAGTGTAGCTTTTCCAATGTGGTGCCTTTTGTCTGCACATTTATGGTCTCAAAAGTAAGCAAAACATGAATGCCTTGGATGAATACACTATATTGTTTATTGAAAATGACATCAAAATAATTTATTCTCAGTGTGAAACTTGATATCCTGTTTTTCTTTTATTGTTATATATGCAAATACACATTAATTGTCTAGTCCCATCTCACTGCTTGGTATCTGCCTGGTGGACAGCTTACTTCTTATTAGCATGTTTTAACTTCACCAGTCCCTGATGAATGCTCATCTTGTAGCATGCAGTAGGTGAAAAAAAAAGCGTTTTATTTACATGCATGCATAAATTAAAGAACTTTTGCTTTTAATTAACTGTTTGCATAAAGCATGAAATGATGGGCACAGAACAAACACAAAAACAAGAACAGATGACCATGTATAGCAAAATGTACCAAAGTTTTTCATCTGTGTATCCTGTTAATCACACATTGAGCCTTTTTTTGTTGTGGCATGAATGCAGTGCAGAGCTCTTAATCTGTGGCATTTCTCTAGATGACAATGCGAGCAACAGGACCGACCAATCAGCAGCCGCCAGTCAGCGGTGCTCCGCCCAACCAGGTAGCACAGAGTGGGCAAGCTCCACCCCAGGGGCCGATACTTCGACTCTCAAATCCAGGAGCCAATCCACAGCTTCGTAGTCTTCTCCTCAGCCAACAGCAGCCAGTAAGACCGCAAAGTGTTGTTTTTGTCTCTGTAGTTTTATGAAATATTGCAAAATAACGGCTCCTTTGGAAGCCTGACATCTTGTAGAGGTTAACACTAACATGTCTTTGTGTCCTCACAGCAGGGTGGGATGTCTCACATGTCAGGGATGATGGCTCACCAAGGGTTAGGGCAGCAGTTAGTCCACACAGCGCCAGGAAGTGGGGCTCAAATGCAGGGCCAATGGAGGCAGCCTTTGGCAGGTCAGCAAATACTACTCACAGACGTGTAAACTAGTGCAATAGAGAAATAATAAATGGTTTTTAGAAGATGGGTCACACAATATACATATTTTAAGGTTAATAAGAATTAAATCTGAAGGAGATAGAAGCACCTCTGTGAACCCGCTCTGCTGGGCAGTGACCATGTTAATGTTGAGCTCATTTTGCATGCATGAATGAGATGAATAAACAAATCCATTCACTTAAGGTGGTTCATGTTTCAAGTTTTATCTTGTGATAAAGGGCACAACACAATATATTGTTTTCATAGTTGACATAGACCTTTTATTCCATACATTATGACGCCATGTAAACATTGCATTTCTTTATGCACCTAATGGAAATTCACTCCTGTGTTTATAGCAGTGTATTACATATGTCAGTCCAGTTTCAAGTGTCTCTTTCTTAGCTGACCTTAACAAAACTTAACAAAAGGAATGAAAATAGATGCCTGCATGAGTTAGAGAAAACCACAGGAAACATTGGAAATATTCTGAAAAAGATAGAAATGTGCCCAGAATCAGAGGAAAATAACATTTGAAACTCAAATTCTCATTTAAACTTTGAACTCCTTGTGTTGACAATATGTTTATTTAAAGATACAGGAAATATACTTCACAAATCTCACTTCCTCTCCCTCTATTTCCTCCCAAATTGGTGCACAGGTCAGATGCTGATGTCAGGAGGTCAAAGAGGTGCTGTCCCCCAGCCCGGGATGCCCCAAGTCTCCAGTGTCATGGAAGACGAAATCCTCATGGACCTTATTTGAATGAGCGTTGTGGACTCAGGACTAGGATTTTCAGTTGAAATTCTGTCACCATTTGCCAGTTGGGACGCATACATCCTCTCTCTCTGTTGCTTTATTGCTACAAATGTTCAACATAATTAAGGAACGAGTCATGAGTCGTTTCTTTCTTTTTTTTTTTTTTTTATGGGACTGAGAAGCCGAAGTTAATTAGGGGCAGACAATGCGAGCATTAGTTTTTCATGTAAATGGTCAAACAGACAGCACGCTAATCCTCCATGCTACACACTGGATGAAGCCAAACCAGTGGAAACAATTGTCACACTTCTACTCTATAAGTTTAGCATTTTATCATTGGAATCTAAATAGTAAATAGTGTTGGTTTTTCTTCTTAATTGAGATTTTACTTTTCTGATGGAGATCTTTTTTTAATTATTAAGACTGATGTTGTATGAGGATAAATAAAAGAAACAAAGAAAGCAGATATTTTGAAGTGCTTCACCATCTTGAAGATGTTTTTGCATGCGATGGTCCACTGTCTCCCACAGCTCAGCCTACCCCCTTTGTGAAAACAACTTGGACTGTTAAGGTGAGAGAGAGACTGAAATAGACACAGTAATAGATCGTTCAGTGTCTTTTTCTGCCAAATAGTGTCACAGTGTTAATTTTAACTACTCCAATATGTTGTGGAACCATAGAGAGTCCCCTTGTGCCAAGCAGTCCTACCAGATGGCATCAGTTGGCCATGTTTCCTTTGGCATAATGTACAATCAGGCTGACCGCATGCGCATACGGCACAGATTCTACGTATATACTGGGTCTGCTTTCAAACTGCATCCTTACATGCACAGTCAATGTATTGAAGTTAAATGCTGCTCACCAACCAGCACTCAATGTCCTGTCAAGCTGCAAAGCCAAGCCAGCTGTGAACAGGAAGTTATAAAGGCACATGAACTTTCCTTACCCTCACAGTCCTTACGCAGATCAGCCCATTTATGTATTTTTTTTTTTTTTTTTTGCAGTTTTACACTTGGACACTGTATGTACTCACACAGGCCAACAGGAAGTGATGTCAGTCCCTGTCACCTGGGAGACAGAGACGGTTGCTAAGATACCATGACAGTGGGTTCTTGTTTCTGAGCTTTCACTCAGCCCCGCTTTCACATGGACTCACAAATAGACACTAGTCCCTCAGTGGCTGGTTTTCATCCCTCCCCTCCCTTTATCACTGACCAGCCCTCGGAGGCCGGCTTAGTTTCACTTTATCTTCATCTCACTCTCTTCATATCTGCTTCCATATCACTTTCAAACTACTGATGTCTATTTGAGCTCATGTGTTTTTAGTTTTTAATGTTTTTTTTTTTTTTGCACAGAAAAAATGTTTACAGATCTATTCATGATGTTTAAAATATGTGGCATAGAAGATGAAATCCTCCCGAACCTTATTTGAATTATTTAAAAAAATGGCCTATTTCACACTTTCAAGTTAAAAAAAAATTATAGTCCAGTAGTTTTTGTAGAATCCTGACAGACATGCAGAAAGGTGATATTAATTTATTTATTAACCTTTATTTATAATACTAGCTTTATGATTTTTGGGACCAAGCATGTTCCCTTGGAGAACATAATTTAAGAGCTTGTGCATATCTGTAACGCCATACTGCTTCCTTCATAACAGTAGGATGTAATGTGTGCATATATTCATTGAAAATGATCCTTTCTGTGTTTTGGATATAACATTTGAAAACATTGGCAATTTCAGTGATATTTAAATAATTAACAGCCTTAAGTCCATATGATTAATTGTAGTGATAAATAAAAAATGGGGCTATATTGATTTCCTTTTTGCTTACATTCTGCATACATCAAGAAAAGTATAGTTTGGTGTATTTGCCTTGATATTTGCCTTTACTTGTCAACAAAACTATTTCACAGTAACACAAGGGGCAGTCCTCCATTTTACAGTATAGCACCATAGTTCCATGGAGCTAGCTTTTCCAAAAAGTCCGATTGCCATGCTTAATACTCCATTTTGATGACTGACTTTGTTATAGATCGCTGCACATCTGTGAAACAGGTGGATCAGGTCTTATGTGCAGTAACGTGTTGTGTAGTGGAAGTAGAATGGAAATGTTTGCCTGAATTTTTTTTTTTCAGCTGTAACATATAGGACATAGTACTCAATTCAACACTGAGAAAAACAAAAAAAAACAAGAAAAAAACAAAACAAACTTGAGCATAAACAGAAGCTTTTGTATAAGTTCAGATGGCAATGAAAAAAAGTTAAAATGAATTAAAGCGATTTAATTTAGATGAAATAAAAACATTATTACAGTATTGTCACAAAATATTACAATATCAGTGGACATTGTATTGCATTCCATTAATATTATATTTATCACAATGTAAAATGTCATCCCTTGTCATTATTATTTCATAGCTGAGGGCCATGTTAGTAGCAAACCTCCTGAGTTCAGTGTGAATACTTTGGTCAATATATGGTTCACAGAACTCATCTGGGGCATTGGGAAACACTTTTCCACAATTTATATCATGATTAATCAGAATTATATTGTCAATCATTCAGAATTAAAATAGAGTAGGTATGATGTAAAAAAAATAAATAAATAAATAAATACAAAAACCTAAAGCAACAGGGCACTGCCAATGTGCATATGCTCATGTGGCTGGGGAAGTCTGTCAGAGAGGTGAGGTGCGTGTCCAACAGAGGAAGACATGGGTAACACTGCAATTTAATCTGTAAATTCAAAAAAGTCTAGCTAAGGCTCTGTTCAGACCTGACATTATCACGCATTTTTTGGAATGCAATCACACATGCAGCTCTAAACCCAGATGTGAACTTACTCAAAATTCCCTTTTTTTTTTTTTTTTTTTTTACCTGTTGCCCTTTTTGCAGGATGATCACAAGTGTGTCACCGGCCACAGCGAGGGACTGCCTACTTAGCTGATGTCCTGGGTACTTCTTCACCTTGTACAGGAGAGGCCTTACCAACTGCTTGGAAAAAGCTTTTGATAAAGTGTCACCCTTCAAATGACTGGTAAGATCAACAAGACTAAAGAAAATTCAGGATAAAAAATAAGAGTGCAGACTGCCACCAAAGTCTAGCTCACTCCGCTTCTTGTTCTTGTGTTACTGTATCACAAACAAACCACAAATAATGACCTGTTGTACTGTTTTTTTTCCCTTGGTGCTCGTTCATGGGGAAATCCAGTGTTTTAAAAGAGAAAGTGAAAAACAATTCTATGCTCTACACCTTTTTATGGATCAACCCCATCCATGGCACTTATTTGAGAATAATTTGGGATTTCGGTTACCTCTCACTCTGTTCACCTCGGCAGTAAATTAAGTTATGCCACAAACTCCTGCTTCTGTCTTCCTTGGTCAACCTGGACAAATGGAATCTGACGCTGAAATGTTGAAAGGCCTGTTACTGCGCAGTGTATACTGTGGATATGTGGGGATGAGAGCCATAGCTTGACCTCTGTGGGTACCAGGCTGTTAGAGTAAATGTTTTCTGACAAATATAAGACCGTCAGAATAATAATGACGCTGACAGGATACCACAGCAGCTCACCTGGTAGTGCACATACCACTGTTTCCTGCCACAGTTTTCTAATCCAGGGTCCTGCGTATCATCTCCCTCTTTCCAGCTGCTTTCATGCCACATTTGTCACTTTAAGCATCCAAAATAAAGCTTGAAAATGCCATGAAACATTGTTCATAATCCGAATTACAGTATAAGAGGCCCACCCTTGCAGTGGAAAGAGTTAAATCTACCTTAAAGTGAGAAGCATATGTTGCTTTTCATGCTTTTCCATTATTTGGCACAAAATCTCAACATAAAACATGTCAACGTTAACACATTGACACCTTTAATATGTGTTTGATGTTTAACACTTAAAACGTGTTGAAATACACTCACATTTCTACCCATTAAATCCCTGAATATTTTCTTACATAAAGACTTGGCCCGTTGCCTGCTCCATATTGCAACATGCTTTGGGTCACAGTAGAAGCGGTATAAAATGAAGATATTCTAGCTGTATGTGTTCGTGGTGTGGCATTTCGGTGGTTGTCTGTCCTTATTATCATTGTAGAGAGGCGTTAGATCAGTTTAAAGGCCAGTGAAGGGATGCTATAGGCTACAGATGGAGATTATAGAGCCTGCTCAACATAATGGGGTTTATAGGCCTGGGGACAGAGTTTGTTTTGTGCTCCACCGGAGGAGGTGTTGACAGGAGCAAGCGATGGAGGAGCAGAAGAGACAGTCTTATTATTAAACCTTGCAACACAGGGAGCGAATGTGTTGTGATGGTTGTGCTAGTATGCATTTAGTCTGCACATGAGATGAGCAGAAGGAGGAGGGCGCAGGTTGAAGGCGCGTATAACACCTAAAATTGGATTTGTCTTCAGAAGCCTGGTGGTTGAGGTCCACTTGGTCAGGGTGTGGGAAGATCAATGATACTATCGGCCCCTAATGGATGTGGTTGCCAGATAGGACTGTTTCTGATAACTGAGGAGTATTGGCTGTAGTGGTAGAGATGCAAGCTTGGTTAACTCTGTGTTTTAAAAAAGAAAAAAAGCTTCTTTTTCTCTGTGGGTAAAAACACAGCGTTTCAGGGTGTACACAAGCCTAAGCATTAGACCGTTCAACCCTTACTTCCCTAGTCACGACAGCCTGAATGTTCAATTTGGTATCACACAGGTTAGAATCTCAGCAGCCAGTGGCGTGCTGTTTCACCATCAGATACGGATCAGGACTCAGTTGGGGCCTCGGAGGCTGTGGAGAGTTCGGTCTTGAGATAGTGAGTGAGGAAGAGGAGGGAGATGCAGAAACGGCAGGAGGAAAAAGGCAGGCGATGTGCTCTCAACACCACTAGTGTATCTGCCCCACTTCCTCTCACCACGCCATTCTAACACAGTATGGGGATAGCAGAGGTTTCACCCTGGCATGCCACTGCTGCTGAGGCCCCAGGACCTGACATAACCCAGGGCAAAGGGAAGGCCTGCACACCTCTAAACCAATATGCCAGCGCAGCATAAAACACAGCAACACTAGGCCGAGCACAGGGGGGAGAACAGCCTCATCCACAGGGCAGAGGCACAAATACTAGATGGCAAGCTTTCTGTCTTCATATGAGGCACATTAATCCTCACAGTGGATCCCATCTTTATTCATTTATCGGCCTGTGGTGTCCACTCAATCAGTCAGTTAAAGGCTGGCCTGATGGAGAGAGCCCTGCACACCCACCACAGCGAGGGAGGGAGGAGAAAGGAGTGGTGTGAGCGGAGGTTATACTCCAAAACCACATAGCCCGAGCAGACACTGCAGTACAGAGATACAAACAGTGTGGGTAGGGGAGGAAGAGTAGGAAATGTGGAGGGGATGGGGGTGGGGGGGTCTTTTAAATAATGAGGCAAGAGGGGAGGAGAAAAGGAGCAAGGCAGGGAATGAGACAACTGGAGGTGAAAAGAGAGCAGCCTTGTATCAAGAGTGAGTGAGATTGAGAGGTTCAAAGTAAAGGAGGGAGAGAACAGTCAATATCAAGAGCGATAGGGAGAGATCCAGGACGAGGAAGACGACGACGACGAAGACGACACCTCCACAGACTACTGAGGTGTATGCACGAGAGAGGGAGGGATGGAGAGAATGAGGGAGGGATGTGGTGGTGGAGAGTGTGTGAGAGTTAGAGAGAGGGGCAATATTCAAATGCTAATGCAAAACAGCGTCCCCCAGTGTATTGCATTTACATTTCCATGTCATCATGCCCTTTTGT
>JAPTMW010000028.1:29053199-29063441 GCA_029822955.1 Ostorhinchus angustatus
TAAATACCAACACGTTTTATGTACTCATGTGGGAGGTTTTTCAGAACATTAGCTGGAAAGGACAGGGCCACTGAAAAAAAAATCATCTTGCGAATGTATCGAATGTGCTTGGCTGTAAATGTTTTTGGGCTCCCCTATGTGTGCATTAGTTCCATCACATATTCCATCTGTGTAAAAACAGCCATTGAAACAAACTTTGTCCAGATCTTGGAGGAGATGACAGAACTGTGCATGCTCTTCTCTCCCACGAGAACATCATGTAGCCACATCCACTGTCTCAGAACAGGCTTTTCATCTCCTTCTTCAAAAGCAAGTACAGCTATGGCTCACTTTTAACTTGTCTATTTGTATTTATAACAGCAGCTTCCCCTTTGCTTCTTATGGTTAACTCCTCTTCACCAGTGCCGTGAATGCAGGCTGCTGTCAAATGCTGTAATGCTCTGCGTTCCCTTTGAGATCTTACTGTCTCTGTTACTAGCAAAGTTTACTGATCTCGTTTGCATTTCAGGAGAAGAAAGATTGTAGCCACAGGAATATTTTAAGCATTTATTTGGTTACTTTTACTAACTGACACACAGTTGACCCCTTTGATTTGATATAAGCCATGGGGTGGATTTTTGTTTTTAGGCTTTTTTTTTCCAAACTCTGCTGCCTTACAACTGCCTCTTTTTAACTTTTAAAAGCTTTACAGTCCGATATTGCTGTGAATGCCAGGTTAATGTAAGAGCAGCATAGTACTCTTTAAGCACCTTGTGTTGTCAGAGATGCTGAACTGATTCTTCTACGCTCAGCCCAGGGCTTTGCCAGACATGGACTAACCTGGAAGGGAATGACCAAGTTCACCTTCTCGCCCACAAGACTGATTAGTTTGGTTCTCAGATGCCGAGGCAGGCGGATCTTTGGATTCTCTGAGAGGTGCACACACAGGAGACAGAGATAGAAAAGATCAGTAGCCTTCGCGGAAGAGTGGGTGGTGTGGGGGAGTGTGCATATATTAATTGTACACCATGTACAGTCAGTACATTATGTGAATGTTTTTGTGTTACAGGAATTGAATGGACATTATATGAATGTTTTTGTATGTGTACACAACTTAGAAAATGAACACAGCATGCACCAGAAAGATGAATTATAAGGTCAGGACGATACACCAGGGGATTACGCCTTATTAAATGCTGGTGGTTCAGGTTTACAGTAATTTGAAAAGCAGGCTTCATAATAAGATGCGATTCTGTGCATCTTCTAGTAATGTTCTTTCACCTAACATCACACTGAGCTTAACCCATAAAGACCCAGCGTGACTTTTGTGGTAGTTCCCGCATTAATATTTTTCTCTATTTAATTTTTCTTAAGTGGTTTATCACCATTGTAAGGAATGGTACTTTGTATTTTGTGAATTTTCAGTAAAAATCTAAATTTAATTCACTGATCATGTAGATGTTCATAAAAGCTCAGATTAAAGTTGAGGGTAATTATATCAGAAACTGAGAAATCTGAAAAAAAAAACCTGACTTTTTCAGCAAAACATATCATTAACTGAACATAAAACAAGTGTCTCCACCCACTGTCATTCATCGAACTCCGTTGGTTTTACTGGTACATCAATGTTGTAGAAGACGACGGTGTTTCCACGTTCACTACGGAGCCTCTGCACGTCTAAATGGATCATATTTAATGACCGTGAAAAGATGACAAACTGCATTTTACACTAATTATTTACATGCATTGATAGGATTAATGGATCAACAGTTATTAAACAGTTTAGATCGGTAAATGCTTTTGGTCGATGGTGGATGTTTGGGTCTTTATGGGTTAAATAATTGAATCAGATGAATGCGTTTATCACTGTATTAACATTTATACTCAGTATGTATCTTTAATGTATAAAATGACACCGAACAGTCGTAAAACATGTTTCTGACCCATGATCTCTCTGATAGTGACGGCGTGTGCGAGCGTGGCGGGGGGGCTGCGTCCAGCCATGTTGACACACACAACTCTGAACATCATCTTCTCCCCCGCAGGGAGCTCCTTCACCCTGAACTGGTTCTTTTCCACAGGTTGCTCATTAGCCTGCACCCACTGATCACCTGAGGAATGAATCGAGACCATGTAGCCCAGCATGAGATGACAGACAGACAGAAAGGAGGAGCAAGCGGGGAAAAGGATCAGAAAACCAGAAACAATGCAAAGATCGCCACAGAATAGCTATAATAACAACTGATAGATCCTTAATTATGGATCACTGATTGTTGACTTGTAAGTCCAACATATTCGCAGTGAGAGTTTTTCCAAAAAGCTGGCGTCATGCTGGTATTCCCTCCCTGAGTGTTGAGTGTACATGCTTCTTCTCATACCCTTATCTTGTAGCGAAAAAGACAATTCGGGTTTTCCTCTCACAAAAGAGGAAAAAAACCTAGTATGAGCGACTGTTCCCATAATGGTAATACTTACATCCTTAGGACACATGGGGTCACTAAATGGTTTCATGAGTATGAAAAATGATGTGAGTCAGAGGAGTGAAAGAGTCATTATTCATCAAGCCTCAAGTAAGTCTCACATCTGAGCCGCGGAGTCTCACGTCAAGCTGCAAGTCATAGTTATTAAATTGTAAACAAGCAACTGTGCATGCTCAAATCAAATGCTGTGGAGTACAACAAACTGCCTTTTATTATGCTTATTGACTATATTACATTGTGCCTCAACCATGTGCAAACACACACATATAAACATTGAATGAAGTCATAAATTGCTGATTCTCCAAATGACTTACATTGCAAAAATCTAAATTTTACCGAGTGTATTTTTCTCATTTTGAGTCAGATATAAGAACTTATTTTTAGACAATAGATCTGGAAAATCTTATTTCAAAAAATCTTAAAAAAAATAATTTACACTTGTCCTATTGGCAGATTTCTTTTTTTTTTTTTTGCTTAATTCAAGATTTTTTATTTTTTTTGCTTAACTCATGCAAAAAAATCTAATTAATGTACCCCGTCCTTCAACCTACCCTAAATTCCTGTCAGATTCCATAAGTAACTCAAAAATCCTCCCATGTCAGACTAAATTCTGACTATGCACAAAACACAAAATTGCTGTACATATCAAGGATAGACTGTCCATTTTGCAGCAGCATTTCACATTAAAATAAACTCTGTCCTTTTCATAGCAGTAATAGCCCACATATCAAAAACTAAGATAAACTCTGTCCTTTTCATGACAATAATACACATACACTGGAAAAAATCTAAATCTTACCAAGTGTATTTTTCCCATTTCTAGTAAAGATATCTCATCACACTTAAAATAAGACATAATCACCTAAAGAGCAAGTTTTCAGTGAGATATAAGAACTTATTTTTTAGAAAATAGATCTTGAAAATCTTATTCACCAAGATAATTTTCACTTGTTCCATTGGCAGATTTTATTTCGCTTAATTCAAGATTTTTTTTTTTGCTTAATTCAAGCAAAAAATCTGCTAATGGAACAAGTGAAAATTATCTTGGTAGGATTTCTTGAAATCAGATTTTCCAGATCTATTGTCTAAAAATAAGTTCTTATATCTCACTGAAAAGTTACTCTTTGGGTGCTTATGTTTTATTTTAAGTGTGATGAGATATTTTGACTAGAAATGAGAAAAATACACTTGGTAAGATTTAGATCTTTACGGCGTATCAAAAACAAAAGTACACTATCTGTTTCATAACAGTAGTGCACAAAAATAAACTGTCAATTTCTTAGCAGTAATATACTTATCAAAAATAAACGATGTCATTCATTACACAAATACCCATGTAAAAAATCCAAAATAAACTGTCCATTTGCTTGTGTATACAGTATTCACAAATAGAGACTGCCTTTTTATGACTGTATATACATTTTCGTATACTTACTTCCTTCTTTGCAGTACTCAATGATGTACCCATCGATGCCACCGGCTCCAATTTTCTCTGGAGGACGCCACTTGAGCGCACAGGTAGTGTCTGTCACATCATCCACCGCGAGACAAGTGGGCTCACTGGTGGGGGCTGAGAGAGACATGAGCTAATTAATACGTTAATACCCAGTGTAAATGGGATGGGAGGCAGGTTAAGCTGCCTCAAAATGAGCATCGTGTGAAAAGCCTCTGTTAATTAACCATTCTGCTGATGACAAATGGCAACGCACCAATGGGCATGAAGGGCTTTGAGTTTCCACTGGGCTGAGAGATGCCGATGCTGTTAACGGCAAACACTCTCATCTCATAAAGTACACCTTCAATCATCTTCTTAGCCTCATATGTGGTGGACTCATACACATCAAAGTTGAGCTTGGTCCATCTGGACGAGCCAGCCTTCTTCCTCTCCATCAGATAGCCTGACGGAAACAGAATGGAAATAATGTTGAAGCGGTTAAAAATGCGATTCGTACGACAGTTTGTAAACAGTGTGATGTGGTAAACAGTGAGATTTTCAACTGCTGTTTTCTCCAGGGAGGCAGGCAGCAGATGCAAGAGTACCTTTAACAGGAACTCCGCCGTCAAATGGAGGGGGGTCCCATATGACTGTGGCGTTGTCCTCGCCAACTGATGTGCATTTGACATTCTCAGGAGGGTCGGGCACATCTGGAGAGGCAGGTTACAGTTGGAAATCGAAAAGAAAAAACGATGTGAAAGATGTGAGAAGGTATTTGTGCATAGGTTGAGGATGTGGTGTTGGAGGCAGCAAAACAGATGCAGATACAGATGTGTTTGTTAGAGTTGATAGAGAATGCGCAAATGGACTGGAAATAAAATCAAAGTTTATCTGGTTTAACAACGGCTTCCCCTTTGCTATTTATGGTTAACCCCTCTTCACCAGTGTCATGAATGCAGGCTGCTGTTAAATGCTGTAATGCTCTGTGTTCCCTTTGAGATCTTACCCTATCACTAGCAAAGTTTACTGACATTATTTGCATCTCAGGGGAAGAAATATTATAGCCACAGGAATATCTGAAGCATTTATTTGGTTACTTTTCCTTTTTTAGGGGTTTGATTAAATTCACATCAAGGTCAAGCACAGATATTTATATTAATAGACATAAAATTGTTTTTCTTCTTTACTCTCAACCAACTTTGCAGTCAAAGCCAATAAGTCATTCTGAAGCAAGGATGTTAAACTTAAGGGACTGGCCTCTTTAGATGCATTCAAAGTGGTCAGGCATATCTGGCCACTTTGCCTGGATCACTTACATATTGATAGCGGTGATTTGCATTAAATATTGATGATTACAATTGATAATTTATGGTATGTTGTATGTTTAGTGGTGTGTAAATTGGATGATGTGTATGTGCATGAATGTATGTATGACTGCAGCCCTGTCTAAAGCTGGTTAATTTGACTTCTGCCAGTCTTGCCCAGAACACTCTAGATAAAATAAACAAAACTAAAAAAGCACTCAGAGAGCACCAACCTCCGCCAAGGCAGATCACCCCCTCCCCTCCCCATGCCATGATTAATTTACTTTTAATTTACTTTTAATGTTATCTATATTATGGGGTTATATATGCATAGCTATGTTGAAACTAGCCTTATCTTGCAATGATAAAGAATCCTTCAAAAAAATTCCTGGATCCAGCCAATGATCTAGATCACCACCAAAACTGAATCATTTGTTCCTTGTGCCAGTATCAACATTGCCTGAAAATTTCATTAAAATCCTTCCACAACTTTTTGAGGTATCTTGCAAACAGACAAACCCTGATGAAAACATAACCTCCTTAGCAGAGGTAATAACGCAAGTAAAACTATCATAGCAAGTATCACTATCAAAAATAGGTAGCAAAATTTAGGATATAGACTGTTAATTTATGAAAAATATGTCAATGTGGCCTATTTTTGCTCATTCTGTGGCAATGTTTTATGACCAAATTGTGGTGCAAGATCGCCTAGTTCTCTGTCAGCCACAAAAAGGGGGATCAGAATAATAATGGAGAAGGAAATTAGCCGTGGAAAAGGCAGAAGCATGAGAATCCACTGACCCACAATCTTGACATAGAGCTCAGCCTTGTCCTCTCCAGCTGGATTGGTCACAGTGATTGTGTAGGGGCCCTCATCTGATCTCTCTGCCCCTTCAAGAACGAGGCTGCACAGGGTCTTCCTCAAATCCACACGGACCCTTCCTTCAGTCGCAGATATTACCTACCAGAGAGTGCGGGGCAGAGCAGGAGAGTCAAACACAACAAAAGACATTGTTAAGACAACAGCGTTGCATGATGACTGCAGCGCTGTCAGCAGGTGATTCAACCTTCCCACTCTGGTTCATGTTTCATTCTTTTGTACTCGTCAGTGAGGTTTCTACGCTTGATGCACAAAGGCAAAAAAAAAATCTGATTTGTGTGAGTTTGTATGAGGTAAATGGTGAGAATCCTCTTTTTTCTCCCTCACATTGTCTTCTTTCATCCAGCACACAGTGGGGGCCGGTTCTCCTGTGATCTCCACGTCAAGGCGAACTTTGTTTCCAGCCACCACAATAATGGTGTTCTTATTGCCGAGGCTCGTGTCCAGGTGGATTTTGGGAGGATCTTTCGTCAACAAAATGGGAAAAAGTGTGCATTAAGGTTAGAAAAATAACATTTTCAGTGTAAAGTCTTTGAAGGTCTGGTAGATAACAATATGTGATTTTGGAAAACATCTTAAATTTGATCATTTTTGTGCAGGTGTCATATTTATCAGGGTTGAATCTTTAACTGAGTGTTAAACCTTTTTCATTTTAATATTTTGGGTGATACAAAAGATAAGCATTCCTATAGGGCACCTTTTCAGAGCCTTTACCTTACATTACTTTTTTTATTTTGTTATGTTGCTACAAATTCATACACATATAGTACATTTTCAAAGAAAGAGAACACATGTCAATATCTGAGTTCATGATCTGACCCCAAATTAAAGGAAGGCAGTCTATAAAGAGCTCTGGCCTTCTGGTAACGTGTGTCAGTTCACTGTTAAATTCAATTATAGGTTCAATAACACAGTTTTGGAAAATTCTTAGTATTTTTTTTATCTGAGTAAACAGGCTAAAAATAGGTGATAGAGGAGTTTGCCCGTCATTTTTTGTTTTCAGTGTGTCATATCAGGCATTTGAAATGTAACAGTGATTACAATTTTATATCTTTAACTTCATTCTCCTTTTCAATATCAAGCACATCTTGAACTGAGAGGGATGACGTTTATGGCTGAAGACATGCATCATACCATCCCACTGGAAAAAGAGTTAAAATAGCAGATACACACAGTGTTTCCATCACTGCTGACCAGAGCAAGTGTATTCATTACTGAACATATATTCAGTCACTGCAAACTGGCATCACTGTTTAGAATATGAGCTCTTATGGTTCTTACAGATTGACAGTTTTCCTGCCTGACTCCGGCATGATGTTAAAAAACCCTCATTGTCTTGCTGATATCCAATTTCGGATAAGTTTTGGGCATATATAAGTTTCCAAACACTAACTGTCATAAAATTCATTGGGAAATGCAGGATAATAAGCAATGTATTACAGTAAGACAATAAAAACTGATTCTACAAAAACTCTCACTTACCTTGTCGGGGAACATAGTCAATCTTGATTTCTGAGGGGAAAAACATAAATCAGCTGTGTTGAAGTTGTGACAAGATTACTTTATATTAAATTGCAAAATTCTTCTCTTTTTTTGGTTTGAGTGTTATCCTTACCCAAGAAATTGAGTTTTGCTGAGATAGACAATGCATGGCCATCAGGAACAAAAGAATAATCTCCAGCATCCCCAGGCTTCACGTCATCAATCGTCAACTTGTGAATCCTGGGGACATGTTACCAGATGTTACCAAGGAGACAACACTCGTTGTGACCCATAATTATGCAAAAATTGTTGCCCTAGCAACGTACTCCATGAGGCAATATCACAGAGCGAGAAACATACTAAATGGTTTTCACCTTGTGTGACCGCTGTCGCCTTGGCATATCTCCTGCCGTAGGCGCCTCTGATGGAGGGATTACAGAGAGAAACCCCAGACCCCCAGGGCATTTATGTGTGTACGTGTGTGTTAAGATGTTAGAGCTCTACAGATTGCAGCCTATCCAAAAAGTGGGTCAAACAACTGACAAAACCCTTTGGTAATAGTTTGCCAAGCCCTGCAGCAGACAGTTCTCATTGTGAGAGCTATATGATTTTGTGAATCTGCACATGTGTGTGTTTGTGTGTGTACCTGTGCAACATGGTTGGGATGGAGAACTCACACAACAGCTTTCTGACAATAATACCTCACCAGTCTCACATAATACCTTCCAACGTGCGTCATTTTTATGCGATCGCTGGCCTGGACCTCTACACCATCCTTAAACCATTTCCCCGTCACTTTTTCATCAGACACTTCACACTTGAATACGGCCTGTTCAGCCGCCTTCAGCGTCAGGTCAGCTATGCTCTGCAGCACCTCCAGCTCCTTATCTGAGGCAAAGAGATCCACATGCACCGGTTCAGGGGAGGATTTTTTTTTCATTTGATTTTAGCATACATATGTATATGATATACATTTACATAGACAATGCGGTCTATTTTAAGGAGTGTTGCATGGCAATGAACTTCATAACTCCAGGATAAATTAGAAATACACTGGTAAAGTATCAAGCATGCAAAGCTAGAGGAACTGCACTGCATTCATTTTTAGGTTGGTTGCACAAAATATTAAACTATTCACTGCAATATTTTTCTTATTTTTTGGACAACACTCTTCATTCTTCTACATAGGACAAATACAGCCAAGAAAGAGAGTGAAGATGACACAAAACTAAAGATCTTCAACCAGGCAAGATAAAATAATTTGCAAGATACCTAAAAGAGTCCATGGATGTGATGAACATATGAAATGCACAGACCAGTCCCTGCAACTTTAACATTATTAACCTCTTGATTCTTTGTTGAAAATTGTTTTCTATATATCTTTTTCTATTTACATATGAATAATTTACATTTTGTCACATGAAAAAAATACAAAAGTTCTAGTTAAAAAGGAGAGCATCGATAAGTAGTCAAAGTATAATAAGAAATTAGCTGTTCTATGTGATAATTTCATCTACTCATAATCTGGACATGGAATGATCTATTTACTGTAGAGATACCAGATTTTGGTGATATTACACAGCCTTATGAGTAACAGAATAACACACACTGAACCAGTACAATAATATGTTCCATGATGATGTCGAGGTGCACTTTATGTGGGCAGTTTATTTACCAATTACACTGCAGTATCATGTTTACATGAACCTGGGGTGATGCAATTATGACAGGACTGTCCATTTAGTTGCACTATGAACAGCCTCCATCTGAGGATGAAGGACAGACATTTTCATTCACACCCTAATCAATTAAGCAGTCCCGTCTGGCTCATAAGTCTGCAACAACTGAGACATCCTGATTTCAGGAGGGTTAGCCGAGACCCAATCATCAATTTTGGAGGTGTAAAAGAAAATTACTGTGACAAATCATGTGATGAACTACTGAAACAAGGGATTAATAAAGTAATATTAATTATGACATGAGTGATGACTAATTTATTGCTTTTTATGCTTGTCAGAATGAAAAACATCATCATGAGCTGATGTGTGAATTTTATTTAAATTTGTAACTGAGGAGCAATGAAATATGAATATACTTGTTTGTAACCTTTAAATAACAGCTGATGGTCTGTGAGTTACTGCCCGTGCAGTTAGTATTAAATGTCCGGGCATGGGAGCACTGGGATCTATTCACACTTGAAATCACTTTTGATTGCATATTTCAGGTTCATTTCCAAGTTCTGCCGTTTATCTGTGATGGCAGCTTCCTCAAACAGCACACATCAGACATGGAGCTAATGCAAGGTTTTTAATTGAATAACTGAACGCTGACATGAGCAGACGCATTACCTTCAACCTCTAGCTCGGCCTTTGACTCTCCACCAGTGGTAAAAACGTAGTACATGCCAACGTCCTCCTTGGTGGCTTCATTAATGATCAAAATGTGTCTTTTCCCATCCTTTTTGAACCTGTACTTTGAACCTGCAGTATCTCTGTTAATCTCAACTCCATCCTTCATCCTAAAAAACACATACACACAGAATCTTTAATGACGCTTTAACAGACATGTACAGTTGTGCTCATAAGTTTACATACCCTAGCAGAAGTTGTGATTCTTTGGCCATTTTTCAGAGAATATGAATGATAATACAAAAACTTTTCTTTCACTCGTGGCTAGTGGTTT
>JAPTMW010000028.1:29125741-29135856 GCA_029822955.1 Ostorhinchus angustatus
ATACCTGGAGCCTGTCGGGGCACAGAGGTGGAGGATGAAGTTGACCTTGAAGTTTTCAACACCACACTCAGTGTCATGGCTCCTGTTAATGCTCCTGGGTCAGTAATAGAGGCTTTTGTTTTGTTTTTTGAATACTACTCAGCAGTAATAAAGACATGCTTTCCCACTTGTCTTATTTTTTTTTCAGCTTTTATCTTACTTGTGTACAGCTGCACTGCTCATAAGGCACCTTGCCATCCTCAAACCTTAGATCATTTAGTGCCTGATCTATATTAAAACCCTGTTATGTATCTGAGTGTTTTTTTTTCTCACATGTCTTTGAGTTCTGTTTGCTTAAGCTTTTGCAGCTTTACAAGATTTCCCCACAGGTGGAACAAATGCATCTGTATCTTGTTTTCTTGAGTGTTTTGTGGAGTATTTGCATAATAATTACCAAATTTCTTTCAGGCCAGAAACTGCTCTGTTCCTTGAACGAATGGAACAAGAATCAGAGAAGAAAGGGAAGAATCCACAAGAGCAGAAATCCTTTTTTGCTAAATATGTAAGTACTGCTGCTTTGGACATCAGTCTGCGCTGTGTTAGTCATTATTTCATCTTATATTTATATAGGAGTGGCCCAATGAGAGTATGTCACCAGCAGCCCTGTGGAAAATCAATTGCATAAAAAGCAACACTTAGATACATAAAAGATATACAGTATGTATTATACTCAGCAAACCACACAAGTCAATAACTAATCAAAGAAAATGTGTACGCTCACACTGTTTCAAATCAGCAAGGGCCTTAAACCAAACCGGTGGGACCAGTCTGTCATTCAACAGGAGCCTCTTTCCCAGTTGGAAGTGTTTTTATGTTGAATTTCAAAGACTCAAACATCTTGGGACCAACTGTAGTGCACACATGATCCATATCTAAAGGCATATAAGATATCCTGGATGTTTGCCAGAGGAGTTTTGTAAATAAATGATATGCACTGCTGTTCTATTCAGTTTTATTTAAACAGCCCAATATGACAAACCACAGACTGGTCCCTCAGAATTTAAACCAGTACAAGTACAACACACTTTGTCCTTCAAGTTTGGGTAAGAGTCAGGAAAAGCTCTCCAAAACCAGGCCTTTAACAGGAACAAAAGGAAGAAACTTGAGAGAGTGAGAACAGACAAAGCAAAACGAAATGTTCAGAAAATGTTATCTATGTTATGGACAACTAATGAATATAACTAATGAATATATGAAACTGTAGAAGCAGAAGGATAAGATATGTATGACTTTATTGATCCCACCAACAGTATACAGCAGCAATATGCAACACCAGTGCAAAAGAAAATTCAGGCAGAAATAAATGCTCTTAAAGGTATAAAAATTTAAGTATAAAGTTGTTTTTTTTAAGTATTTACATAGTGATTGCACATATACGTGATGCGATATGGGGGTGGTGGAGGGTTACTGTGAACTGTTATACAGTCTCATGACTGATGATGATGATGAGTTGCACTTGGGCAGTCCAGGGGTATCAGACCTCTATGGACTTCTCTTCCAGTGCCAGTCATACAACATTCTCAGAACCTTAAACATAGTCCCCTATGGTTTCACTAGTTAGGCTGTGGTTGATATAATGGTAAGTAAATGAAAAAGAGAAGTGCAGCATTTATTCAAATTCATCAGAGGGAACATTTTACACTTCAAAAAAGCAAGTGTTTGTAATGGAAAAGTACGCATCTCCCAAAACCGTTCCATATATGTTTTTAAGTTTTCTGTTTACTCGACTTAACACATGATACTACAGGAATGACTTCAAAACACGTGGTGGTGTAGAGACCCACCTCGGTATTACCATGGCTGCCCGTGCGTGATGTTTTTGGCTCGTACTGATGGATCAGTAATTCTAGATTACCACATAAGCCCAGGCTCATTTGAAACTTGATGTAACATTCAATGAGATTTTTGTTTCACGTCATTTCGAGATGTCAGCTGGACTAAACCTGTCTCTCCATTCAAGCCACGTGTTCAGAAACACTCCCATATAGGACATGGGCTTGCGACCTACGTCTTGGCTTATCTGAGCTGTTTTCGTGGTCTTGTTTTTTTTTTTTGCACTGTGCTGTATCTTGCTGTGTTGACTGACCTGTGTTGACTGTGCTGTGCTGCATCCAGTGACTCTGTGTTGACTTGGTGCTGTGCTGTGTTCCAGTGGTATTTGATTCTGGGAGGTGCAATCTTCCTCATGGCCACCAATTCGGCACAGCCCCCAGCAGGGGGAGACAGAGAGCAGAGCTGATTCCCACTGAAGTACTGTTTCCTTACTTGTGGCTTGTTCTGTCCCCCTTCCTCAACTGTCAGTTTATGTATTTAACCTCTAAGCAGTGTCACTAACAAAAACACATCCTCTTGTTTCACACTTTTGTCACTTTACCACTCTTTCATATTTCTTTTTAGATTCAATGCCAAATACATTTCTGATGTATTTATTAAGAAGTCAAATTCCCATGATTTGAAGCATTTTGTACAATGTCTGAGAAGTTTCTATTCTAAACCAACAAAATCCCATCAAATAAAATCACCTTATTTGATAACATGATGAGTACATTAATGTGTTTGGTGTTTGAGCTTGGGATTTAGTCTTCGTATTTTTACTCAGTCTCTCCCAGCCCCCGTCACTCTTCCTTCTCTTCGGTTCAGAAAGTGTATCGAACCTAATCTGGGATGACCAATCTGGAACTGACATTTGCCTGTGATCAAACTCAGATTGTTATTGTAGGAAAGAAATATCATGGGATTTCCTGCATCTGTGTCTTCCTTTTCTCCCCCACAGTGGATGTACATCGTGCCTCTCGTTCTCTTCCTGATGATGTCTGGTGCTCAGGACCAATCAGGAGGCGGAGCTGGCGGTGGAGCAGCCAATGGAGGTGGACGATGATCGTACTGCCGTCAACTTTGTGCTGTTTTTCTGTGAACTTTTACTGAACAATAATAGTCTTGAAATGATTGGAACTGCTGTACATATTGCTGTTTAAGGAAGCTAAATATGTGTCACTTGTACAGTGTAGAAGAGATATTGTGCCCCGGGCCTGCAGATGACTGCATTTTAATACAACTAACAAAATAAAGTATTTATTACTTCCTGATGTTTTCAGAAAAACCTTGTTTTACAAATCCCTGTCATTCAGTGACAGTTTGTTTTTAGCCATTGTTCAGTACATTACACAGAACACACATCAACATGAACATTAATTTAGCTATTATTAACACTAAGTTTTGCATAAAACAAAAAATCTTATGAATCACCTAAAACATTAAGACTAGCAAATATTTAAGATTAACTGATAATAGTCCTTGTGTTGTGGAACAGTATAAGAATTCAATATTTAATTTGTTGAGTTAATTTCTATCATAAAACCCAAGGAAATGACTTTAAGTACTTAAGGTCAGTATCTGCCTGAGTACAAATATGGTACTTACACTTGGTACTTAGACTACATAAGCTGTAAAAACCCTCTTGGATTTGATGGAAAATGCATTTTCTGTTTTTGTGCTTTATACAGATGTGTCTAACAAAAAAATCTGAATATTATGGAAAAGTTCATTATTAATGGTACTAATAATAATTAGTTAACACTGTAATAACTGACTAAAATATTCTCTTTTTTTTTTATTCTAATTTTGTCAGATGGCCCTGTAGATACGCTCTCCTACATTTGTCTGACAGATTTAGTTTTTTTTCACATTACACATTTCAGCCCCTTCCTTTCCGCTGAAACCTACCAACCTCTGAACGAAAGAGTATAGTGTTTCTTTATTGCTGGAAAATATTTTATGTCTTAAGCTACATAAGCTGTAAAAACCCTCTTGGATTTGATGGAAAATGCGTTTTCACACAGCTGCAACCAGGCCCGTTTCTCTGACCTCACGACAAGTTTATATGGTTCCCACAGAACAGTGAAACTACAGACACAAGCTGAGCTTAAAGAACATGAAGTAGTGTTACAGATTAAACTACCAACATTACACAAAGTAGTGGTAAAAATTAGCTTAACCTTAAGTGTTTCAGGCAGTGAAAAGGAAAAGCAACAGCAATATGAATCCAAAATCCTCACACATATTTCAAAAACACTGAAAGGGACCATTTTACCATTTTCATACTTCAATTACATTTTACTTATGATGTATAGTTTTAGTTGAGTGAGGTTTTGATTGCAGAATTTTTACGTTGACTTGAGCAGGAGTGTCAAACTCATTTTAATTCAGAGGCCACATTCAGCTCAATATGATCTCAAATGGGATGAACCAGTAAAGCAGCAACATAACATAAGTAATGTCAGCTCCAAACATTTCTGTATGTTTTAGAGTGAAAAAAGTAAAATTACATGATAAAAATATTTACATCTACAAACTATCCTTTAAAAAAATGTGAATAACATGAACAACCTGAAAAATAAGTGCAATTTCAAAAAAATATTAGCCTCAGTTTATCATTTGCACATGTGCATTACAACTCACAGCTCACAGTGGATCTACAAATACACAGAACATTTAATAACAGGCAGAATATTGTTAAAACTGCACTTCTCTCGAGACATTTCAAGTTCATATTTCTTCAGGCTATTCACATTTTTTGTGAAAGGACCACTGGATGTAAATGTAAATATTTTCATGTTATTTTACTTTTTTCCACAAGAACAAAGAGAAATATTTGGAGTTGTCCTTATTTGTAAGTTATTATGATAGTGTTTTACTGATCTGACCCTCTTGAGATCGAACTGGGCTGCATGTGTCCCCTGAACACCCTTATTGTTAGTATCTTCAGTGTAACTTTTGCATGTTACAGATCCATCCCATGGGCCAGATTGGACCCTTTGGTGGGCTGGTTTGCCCCCACACTGTGACATCAGTAACTACTTGCCAATAGGATATGAAACATAGATTAAGATCCTTTGTTGTCAGTATACAGTACATTTTACCACACACTGAAACTCTGAATATAATACTGAATTCATCTCTAGAACATGCAGGAACACACCACACACTGCAAACTAGGAGCAGCAGGCTTGCCATTATTGCCCCCAAATGCTGGGTTACGTGCCTTTCTTAAGGGCACATCAGCCAACAACTTTTTCTACCAATCTGTGGAATCGTACCGGCAACCCTTCGGTCACAAGCCAACTCACCAGCCAACTCTCATGCCTTCTGGGCTGCGGCTGCTCCAAAAAAATACTACTTAAACTGGGAATTGAACCCAAGTCTTCCACACTGCAGTCTGATAAACTACCAAATGAGCAAAATCTCTAGATTATGAATTCGATTACAGTCTAATAATGAACAGACACTTAGATTCAAACTAATCTGCCCTCGACTATGACCACTTTGGACAAGCTAATGTGAGCATTTTTCTTTCTTCTATTTTCCTGCCACTTATTTGTTTATTTATAAGCATGAGTCAAAAGGGGCGATCATAGATTTCCAACGACGTGGCTTTAGAAACAGAATGTTCCAAAATCCCAGTGTCAACATTACCCATCTTCTTTCTTCGGTGAGGCGGTCAGTCTGGCTGTTTTTAGTTCATGTGTCCAACTGTGATGAATATCCCCTTATTTTAGGAAGCTCAGTATTGGACTTCAACACCTCAGTGCCCCCTGAACCTGTCAAATCACCAGTCGGCCTTTCTCAGAACGCCCCACGCAGTCACACAGACATGGAACTTTCTGATCTTTAGCTGCCTCTCAGCCTTTTCAGCTGCCTTTTCATGATGGTCCAAGGTACAACATGAGGAAGAAGGTGATAACAACAGCTGAGGGAAAGACAAGATTATGAATGAAATGAGCTGCACCACAAAGTCATCTGTTTGTAAAGAGATATGCCTTGGTCAGATGGGGCAGAGGTTGGACCAAAAGAGGAGCTGGAGATTAGTCTGTGTGTTTTCATGTGTTATCATCTGGATGAACTGGGATTAAATGTGTTTTGAAGGGGTTTCCCACCGACCAGTCGCACTCCTTAGTAAACCAAATACAAACCCTCATCTTCATGTATGTGAATTTACCGTCAGAGCAAACACTAATGAATCATGGGTGGGGTGGGGGGGGTGGGCTGTCACCATGGACTGTGACATATGCCCATGTACCAGGAAAGCGGGGGTGCTGTCACTGAGACCCATTATTTTTGTGGATTCGCACATGTTTGCAGTTACATTGAGGTAGTCCATGAACATAAGTAGCTTTAAGCAACTGCAGAACAGATCGGAAATAAGGAGTAAAATTATCACATGTAATAAGTGTAACATGCAACAATACAGACCTCACTTTAACCCTATGACGCCAAACGTATCACATTTGAATAATGAGTTTTGAAGCCCTCTACATTTATAGTTGCTATTAGTTAGTTAATCAGTTGATATAACTGGTGCAGCAAGAAAAATAATTCATTAGAATTCTGTTATTGATTTTGATTTGATTGGTTTCATTTATTTCCCTTGTTTAAGATCATTTCCAGTTCAACTTCGTCACTATGAAAATCTGCACTTCTTCAGTAGTTTCATATTTGACAGAAATTTGGTCTTTGATTATAGTATCACCAATGTTCTGAGTGTAATAACATTCTAATTTTCTGTGTATTTCTGTTTCTATTTCTATTTTACATTATCTTTACTATTTACGCTCATTACTATCGTGTCTTCTCGGGTATATTGCAAATGAGGGCTTCACCTCAATATATTCTGAGATTAAACTTTAAGGTATTACCTGTAGTGTTTCAATAAGCAGGAGGAATCTGTGTGATCATAATTAGATTTTTTTTATTTCATAATCAGACAGCTGAGCAAATAAGGTAAATTCAGCACATCTGGTAAATGTGAATGAACTACAAGTAAAAGTTAGGTATTGAATAACTTAAGTATTATTAACAAAATGTACTTGGAAAAGTCAAAGTGGTCATTGTGAGTTAAAATGATCCATGTCAGTGTTTTACAATTATATCTGATATTTCTTCATTTTACTGCTGTAGTTGTTTAAAGTTCAGCTCATGATAACTACTTAATTAGACTGTTGGTACTTTAATCTACAGCATTGCATCACATTATATAAGATCATCATAATGCGTACAGCATCAAGTGAAAAGTCTTCCCATGAGCTCAGAACAACAGGCCTGTTTCAGTTTCATGCCAATGCGTCTTCAAGATAATCCAAAAGATTTAATTGAGTTTATGCAGTTTAAGACGATAGAAAATCTGAAAATTAACAACACAGTATTTGTTTCTGCAGCACATTTGAAGCATAAATGCTGATACAGACAAACTTAATTAATCCCCAGAAGGAAATTCAGGGTAAAGTAGCATAAAATAGAAATACTCAAGAAAAGCCTAAAGCAAAAGTTCTTTGTAACATTTCACCACTTTGCTCAGTCTGATTGTGTAGATCAGAGCTTCATTACCTTAATCTTTTGTTGTGCATAAGAGCCAACAAGAAATCCACCACTGGCATCATCCTGGATACGAAAGTGGCTTCCACATTAAAAACATTTTTACATTTTTCCTGTCATAAAGTAGTAAGGAGTGCAGATATTACAATATATTACAGTAAAGATTAGCAGATTACCAGTGCCATTAAAGTGAAAATGAATGAAGAACGTTGTAGAACAGCATAGTTCAGTAATATTTGGTAACATTTATGATCAGTTTTGGCATTGGTAAATTATAAGTACCGGTGTAAGTAATGCTTTGGTGAGAAGGACATTGCACAAGACCACAGTAGTCATTATCAATAAAAAAGTGACAGCATTAGATTCAATTATTGGATTATTGGATATCAGATGAAAATACTGACAGTCTACCAGCAATGTAAAATGTCATGTATCTGATAATAGGGCTTTTATTATGTCTCTGGATTTTTGGCTAAATGTAATCTGGTAATGTACAGCTTAACTTTAAATACAGCCGGTCTGTTATTCACAATTGTTAATAAAGAAAGTTAAAAATAAAAATTAACTCACATCATAAAGCAGGGTTGAACAAATTTCAGAACTGAATTGAGAATGACCCCTAAATTCCACATCAATTATTGAATTTGAATTGAGATTGCAAACAGGACACAGAGTTGCAATTATAAAATCAAATTCAAATTGCAGGAAGTAAAATTGGAATTCCATGAAATTAAAAAAAAATTCATAATATGTAATTAAGGTGTATTTAACAATGAAGCTTTACAGTATATATTACATATGAATATAACATGAATTTCATACAGATATTATTGTATGGACTGTATGTACACAATACTTTATTATAATAAATAGGCCTTTTTTCACCACAAATTAACATTGAAAACATACTCCATGAAACAAATCATTAAAATTGTAATAACTTTCAAATTGTGGAAAATGATTCGACAGCACTTCATTTCCCAGAATACCCTGTAAAGTGCTTTAATAAATGATACTTGCATTTACCAAAACATTATTTCATCTGATTACTTTGAAATGAAGATATTGCTAATCCTTCAACATTAAGGGAATGTATGCTTAATGTTAGTGTCTGTTCTTCCATTTGACAGAAACATGTACGTTCAAAGTATCACATTCTCACTGATATGTGATTAGAAGGAATTTCTCTGAATTGCAATGAATTCAATTCCACTTCCTGTAATTCAAATTCTATTCAACATCCTGCAGGGTGGGGTCAATTCAAATTTAACTTCATTAACTGAATTGAATTACATTCTGAAATTCTGAATATTTACGACCCTGTCATAAAGATATCATACAACATGGAGCAATGGGAAAAAGCAAACATGCAATAAAGACAAATATTTCCAAGGAAAACATGACGGAATGAAGAGAGCAGCAAGACATGCCACACATAAAACAGAAAGCTGGTCGAGCAGCACTTACACATAAATCTCACGGATCTCCGACATGGGCACCATGTGTTGAGGAGGACATTTCCCCTCTAATGACGTCCCATGATTTAGGAGCAGTTATGAAGTTTATGGGGTGCGCTAAAGTTGCGGGGCCGGTTGATTTTGGCTCATCATTTTCACGCTATAAATCGGGACACTTTAACCGTGGATTGTTTTTTGAAAATGCACAGCTGTGGCCTATAAAAGCCATACTCGCTGCCCCGTCTCCTCTTTGACCTCTGTCACATTGTCCAAACGACATTAGCTGTTTCTAGGTGCTGCTTCGGTCTCATTAGGAAAGGAATGGGTCATATTAAGTAATAAACAACAGTTGTTTCAAAGGCTTCTGTCACGCTGGGATAAGCATACTTCACAGTATTCATGCTGAGTGCCAAATACATGTAGACAAAAACACTGAGAGGCAAGTGAGAAGGAGGAAGCACCTGCCTTGTCAATCAGAGGAGAGCCAAGAAAATGACACTGGGAAGTTTTCACAGTCCCTGAAAAGCGTCCCAGCAGGCCTTCACACATTACAACCCATCTCTTACTGGATCCCCTGTGCGTAATCATGTTATACATTTCACCACCGTGTCCATATGTTAACATGTAATGAAGTAACATGATAGGACGGTTAACAGCCAGGCTAATTGGTAATGTACACTGGAATATTACATAGTGACTGTGTGATGTGCATAGCACCCCTACACACACCTAAAGGTCATGGTACAATACTATTTAAGCCCACTCACTGACAGCGGTAAGAAGCAGGTGTTGAAATTTGTTTTCATGCCTCACATGGAGAATATCTGGTATTATAGGAGATGGCACTAAGCGCGTAGTTACAGTTCATTAAAATTCTTTTTCTAATAGCTTGCGTCTCTGAACCTAGGGGCGCAGGGAGACACTTTCTCGTGACAGAGAGTTATTTCCTATTAAACTTCTTCAATTAAGATGTGCCAATTAAGGAAACCCTTCAGACTCAGAGGTTGAATAGAGACTGTGTGTAAAGACTCACACTTGGACTGGCTGTGGCTTACCATCCAATGGGGAATACACACGCATATGAAGCCTTATTTGAATTTATTATTGCAATCAAATGTCGAACAAAAAACAGCTGGTTTCTCTTTTTAACAAGAAGAAAAGTGCATTTGCTTGCAGTAACTTTTAGTATTTCATGAGTCAGTTGTATTTTAAAGGACCAAAACCTGTCTATTGGGCATATTTTTCTGTATA
>JAPTMW010000028.1:29327890-29339540 GCA_029822955.1 Ostorhinchus angustatus
AAAAAAAAAAACCTGAAAAATGGACAAAAATGCCCGAGGGAGGCATAAGGGTTAATTCACTTGACAGGCATTTTAGTCAGAAAAGAACATGTTTCCTCTAAAAACACAAATCAGAAACGCAAAACCATTAAAATGACAGCATTAAATGGCAGCGTACAGTATCAACTGAATAAAACAAGAGGCTACAATGTCTTAGTAATTGTACTGTCAACAATACCTGACTAAATGATTGATGAATGAGCTCAGATTTTGTCTGGTGTTATAGTTTCTCCACTATGAATGAAATAAAAAATGTTTGCCACCTCCTTTCAAACTTACTGATCAAGAGCGTCTGATACAGTGGTTTTTATTTCAGTGGTTTATTGTCGAGCCTCAGATCATTTGACTGCAGTGTTACTTTAGCCGGAAGGCATCATAGTTTTGGCCTCACCACTGAGACAGAAATGCCAGCTGGCTCGGCAGCCATAGCGTCTCTGACCTGAGATCAGTTTTCTTTCTGCACTGTATTAATTACACTGTGTGCCTGTGTAACATATGGCCCTAGACCAACTACATGGACGCTGTCTGCACCACTGCCAGCTGATGAGCGATCTCTTTGTTGTCCACGTCAGTAGAGATTACAAGACTGTTTGGGGCATCAACACTGGTATCACTTGATTCATGTTTAGTTATGTAGACAGCAGAAAATAACAGCATAACATCAGAAAAATATGCAATGTATGGGTTTAGGGAGTAGCATTTGTTTTCACATTGTATCAGCATGCAGATATGACAGGGATTCTGCACATTTACATAGCTGTCTTTGTACTGTGATTAGATCACCAGTGAATACTGTTTGTCTGTGTTTTTGTGGTTCACATTTCATTATTTTATTTAAGACTTTTGCCATGATGAGTGCGGCCATATTGGCAAATTAAGACTTCGTCTCTAAATCCAGGAAAAACCATGAAGAACTTACTGTTATTTGACAGCACTTTACTTGTAACAGCTAATTCCAGATTCCCCATATTCTAAATAATATCTACAGCCTTGCAAAAAAAAAACGTCCTTGGTTTGATATAACTAAGCAAATGGTTCAGGTCCTTGAATAATTACTGCAGCAATTAATCTATTTCTGTTCTTTAATCAACCATCAGTTTGTAGAGAATATAAAATTTGGACTGTGTTTAAATGGAAAAAGGTCATGTGGTCTTAGAAGTCTAGAATGACCCTGTTCCATGGGTGGATGAAATGATTACCCATCATGCCTAGTACCCACAATACAACCCTGTGGGCGCAGTGTTATGATCTGGGTTGCTCAGGTTTAGGTCCACAACATTATGTGTCAAAAATATAACAGAAAAAAAAAAATGTTGTGACAATGTTGTACAACCCTATCGAAACTATCCCACAACAAATGCCTTTAGTAATTATGGCTAAAGCTAAAGGTGGTCCAATGAAATATTAGAGTGTGTTACCCCGTGTATAGTGAAAACAACATTCCACCATCACCTGAACAGACAGTGCTCAAAAGTGAAAGCTCCATGTGACATATCACAAATTTTGAAACATTTACTATCAGATTCAGCAGTCTATAATGACCCTTTTTTCCCTCTAATAAGAAGGTTATGTAATTACCTGGGTCTGTTGGTTGATCTGTCTGTCAATAGGATTACACAGAAACTACTGCTTTTGTTTGGATCGGCCACAGACAAATCCACTAAAGATCAGAGCAGATCCAGTAAAGCCAAATGACCCATATACTGTAATATACAAACTTAGAAATACACCTAAAAGGATACATTACACTGCGCATTGATAAAAAAATATATAACTTTACACCTGCCTCACCTGTGCGTGGCAGTTTTTTGCACTGTTCGGTAAAGCTTGTGTTGCTGACAGGCATACTTAATATGAAAATGGCCTTGAATAGGATTTTGTTCCATTATGAATTTGATTCATAGGAAAACTTTGGTCAATCAGATAATTTAATAAAGAGAGAGCGTACAAACTGTAGTGACAATTGTCAGTTAAGTTAAATGCTGCTGTTATGAAGTTAATTTGAGTATTAAGAGATCCTCCCTCTATTTGTACAGTTCATAGGTTATGAACTAACAATAGAGGGCAGAAATATAGGATAATATAGCATGCAGCGCCTGGTCTCCTCAAACAAGAAGAAGAAGAAGAACAGGACACATCCTGGAATTTCTAAATCACTCTTTCTAACATGTGACATTAGGAATTTGACTGAATTACAGGACTGCAGGACCTTGGTGGAGGTAGGAGCTCTATAGAGTGACCATAACTTTATGTTTTTATATATTCTAATAATTTTTTTGCAACTGGAGCCTCAGACATTCACTGTGCGCCGTCTGCAACTGCATATTTGGTTTGTTAAAACATGGGAAAGTAGATTAAGTCCGCTCTATCGTGAATCAGATTTATTATTTTCATTTTTGCCCTGGATTTAAGAGTCTTAAAAGAAGCTTTAAATATTTATATCTGCAGTAAAAGTACAATATAGCCATGCTAAAGCCTCAGGATAATCTCATTAGTGGCACAAATTGGTGTCTGTGGAAGTCCATTTACATGCTGCCATCCTCTTCCTCTTTTTTTTAACAGTTCTACTTTCTCCTACTCTCAATGTGAGGCAGTGTTGACTGTTAATGTAGAAACACGTGTCCGTCTGAGGTCAAACCTGAGTGACCAGGGGTTCTCTGAGGTAGAAGTTGATCCCTCTCTGATCACCGGCCGTCTGCCCGGCACAAAGCCCTGACAGCACCGTCCCATTGACAGGAGAGCAGCTCATCCTGTTGTGCTCATACAAAGGTGCGTGATCTCCCATGAATTGATGCCCATCTTCTGCTCCATCCTCATCCTCCCCCTCTTCATCACCCTCTCCATCATCTTCCCAGAGTGTTGTGTCGACGTGGTGGTACTCTGTGGAGTCTCCACACTCCATCCCTCTGTGGTAGAAGTAGCTGAAGTTTGACACAATGACAGGCACTGGCAAAGAGATGGTGAGTACTCCAGCAATAGCGCACATGGAGCCCACCAGCTTCCCGCCAACCGTCTCTGGGTACATGTCTCCGTAGCCGACTGTTGTCATGGAAACCACTGCCCACCAGAAAGCCTCGGGGATGCTTGTGAACGCTGTGTCAGGCCTGTCGACCTCTGCAAAGTAGACGGCGCTGGAAAAGAGTATGACGCCGATGAAGAGGAAGAAGATGAGCAGGGCGAGCTCTCGCAGGCTCGCCTTCAGCGTCTGGCCCAGGATCTGGAGGCCCTTCGAATGACGAGAGAGCTTGAAGATCCTGAAGACCCTCACCAGCCTGATGACCCTGATAAGAGCCAGGGACACGGAAGGCTGCGCTCCTTTGTCTTTGGCCAGCTCTGTACCAAGCGTCACGAAATAGGGAATGATGGCGAAGAAGTCGATGGTGTTCATGACATCTTTGAAGAAGTGAATCTTGCTTGGAGCACAAATGAAGCGCATGACAAGTTCAAAGGAGAACCAGCAGATGCAGATTGTCTCTACAATGAAGAAGGGGTCGTGGAAGGGGGTGAAGCCAGGTGGGATCAAGATGGTTTCATTCGCAATGGTGGGATGAGGTATGGCGGTGAATTGCTGAAAAAAAAAAAAAAAAAAAGGAAAAACAGTCATAAAAATCAAAAAATATGAGCTGAGGTGACAGATGATATACAGTACATCCAATAATCTGTTTTTCATCAAACATAAGCTGGAAGGTAATATGAAATGGAAGTGGTATTAAACGGAGATTATAAATAACTCCATAGAGACAAGGTAAACACAGAGAAACAAGGATGGGGTAAACAGGAGAGGGATGGAAAGGGACAGAGGGCAAATGAGAAGAAGTGTTTATTATGAAAGTTAGCCCTAAGCACATTCAGAATATGACATCGGTCATCTGGATCTGATCGACCTGAGAGATCTTTGATACTGTGCTAGCTTTTCCTCTTCTCCATTTTCACACCGTAGCTTTTTTTTACCTTGCCGACTTTTATATAAATCAGTTTCTCTATATTTAAACATACAAAAAAAACATTAGGCTAAGTTCATGTGACTCTGGGTCGTGTTACACCCTAGACACCAGCACCAACCTGGCATCTGACACTACGTTTAACCCGGCTGCTTGTTTTTTCTGGGAAGTCACTGCATCTTTGAAATGACTGGGCATTAGTGTCTTTTAACAAGTTAGATAGGGTTACTCTGAGCTTCTGATGGCCTTGCAACACATATTGTACATATCACGTTGTATTTATCATATAATATTTACAACACATATCCGAGACACAGATCCTTGGAGACTTCCTCCACCATGTGAGAGAAGCTATAATCAAGAACTATTGACATAATGCTATAATACACAAGACCATAACTTTCCTTTTGGACCAACATGTCATTTTGATCTATTCAATTGTTCTTCTTAACAGCAGCTGATGGTAGATTTTTAAAGTGACGGTTTGACAAAAATAATTAATATGTGGATGTGTTATATTTTATGCAGTGACTAAATATTTTCTGCCATTTTTATAGACTTAAATGATTGTTAGATTAATAAGAATGATGATGAGTAATTGCTAATTACAGCAACTAGGCTTTAGACAAATTGTGATGAGCTTTGACACATCCTTAAATATAATTAGATCAATTATATATTTATATACTAGTGGTGCATTGTAAGTGCTTCACCTCAAGTACAAATTGTAGGTACCTGTACCTGAGTATTTCCACTCTGAGCCAGTGTATATGCTTACTTATACTACTCCATTACGTGCTAATACAGTTTTTCCTCCCACTCCTGCTCAGTGAAAATCATGTATCTTTAATGTAGAGGTGGGATTAAGCCCCACATGCACAAGCTACAAGTACATTCTCAGTCTTAACCTCTAAGTCTCAAGCAAATCCCAAGTGTCTGTGGTGAAATTCAAGTAAAGTTGTGTGAACTGTTGATAATGTATCCTACATGGAAAATTCCACCATCAGTTAAAATCCTCCCAAATCAACTACAATGGTCATACTTTTGATATTTTAATTTACTACATTGTTTATTATGTTATGTCTGTCATTTTGATTGGAGGCTGTTTTACAGTGATTCACACACTTTGACCAGTTGGCACGTCGTCTGCCACAGTCAAAGTCCAGTCAGGTGAAAACGAAGTCTAAATCTAATTGACTATTTAATCAGTGTGAGTCAAGTAAGTCTTACGTCCTAAAAATTGTGACTTAAGTCTGAGGTAAGTTAAAAAAAAAAAAAGAGTTTAAGTGAAGTGTTCCTTCAGTCCTTTAGATAATCTCTTCAAAAATCCTCAAATGCATCGCTTCACAGCTGAAAACAGGGCTTTTGGACTGAGCTCATCAAAGGCTGACTTATTGGAGATATGCAGTTTTCACAGGACAGCAACACTGCAGGCATATAAGGATCATACAGAATATGATGCATTACTGTAGATTAAACTAACCAACAGGTTGTAAAGTAGATCAAATGAGCTGAACCTTGAACATGTATTGCAGTAAAAACTCAACATGCACATTAAAATAACAGTAAAATAAATCTATAAACATTGCATATAATAGTGCAACAGGGACAGAAACTATGAGCAATGATAACTTTACTTTTTATACTTTGTACAAAGTGCATTTTGCTTATGTAAGTAAAGTACTTAAAGTGTTTGATGCTCAACTTTTTTTTAGTTTCCAGCGGAATATTTTAATATATATGCACTAGAAAGGACACTCTACAACAGGCAAAGCTGGATTCAAGTAATTTGATATATGCATATCTCTCACGTGCATCTGGAAATAAAACAAATAGGATAAAATAAAATGTACATTGAATTGCATATTATCTTCATTAGTTACATTTCACAACCATCTGATGAAAGAGTTATTGCCTGGGGACAGGTGTGCATGCTGTTGTGTTTGCTCTCGTGTCCAAATTCTCTGATCATGTGAGCGTATCTATCTATCTATGGGAGTAACAGAGCAGAGCTGGTGGTGATAGGAAATGTAAATCCACCGAGCGCCTGAATCTCCAGAATCCCCTTAGTCTCCAAGCTACCGATGTGTGTGATGCTAATTTGATTTTTGCGATAGTCATCAGAAAAGTTGATCTGCCAGCCTCTTTTCCATGCCGTTTTCAGTGTGTGTGAGTCACAGTGTGTATTAATACAGACATTCGTTTATGTGTTGATGTGCTCTTAGGGTTGTCCTTCCTCTATATATAGACCTTTAGATCTCCAAGGGGTAACGTGAGACAAGCTCATCTCCTTGCCTTCCTTCACACTTGCCTCTCTACCTTTTCACTCTCTCTCTCTCTCTCTCTCTTCTCAGGACTTTTCAAGTATCGGCTCTATCTAAATGCACTCGTTACCTCTGGCACTCATCCTTTAGAGGCTGACAAGCGATAGCATCTCCATAGTAAACATTCACTGAACCTGCTCCATCTCGCTCTCCTTCTCACCTCCTTCTCGCCTCCTACTCCAGTTTTTCCACCAGCAGTTTGTACTGCTCTTCTCATCCTCAACCTTCATACCTTCCCTCTCAATAAGAGTGGATCAGATTTAACGACGAGTCCAAAATAATCACTACAAACCTCTTACCCTTACCCTATAACCTTCTCTTCTCTATCTGCTGCCTGCTCCTTCCATATGTCACTTGTGTAACATGTATCTTAACTTGTGGTCATGTGTGTCTTGGTGTTGATAGAGGAGGTAAAGATGTTTTCACCTTGTTCTGCTCAAGTTGGTTTATGTTTGACAAAGTGACACCTGTCAGCACCTTTTGTCCTTCTATGTGCACCTCATCACTTCCTCATTGCATTGCTTCTGTTCTCTTTGCACTATGCAGTCACTTGTCTGGTTATCTCCCTCCTTTATGTCAATGTAATTTCAACTTAACTCCACCTGCAGACAAATGTGGAAGCACTGAGATCATCTCTTTCTCCTCTACTCTCACAGCAGCATGTTACTGTTGGAGCTGCTGGAGGTGGAGGTAGTTGGAACTATTTTACTTTGTAAAACAGCTAAATCTGAGCGATGATAAGAGATTAGATTAATGGGGAAGATGTACAAATCAGCCCGAGTTTTTCAAACCTTGGATTTTTTCGTGAGATACTGAATGATGTGAACATTTATTAGCCCTGAAATTCCAAATTTCAAACTTTGTATGTTATAGGACATCGTCATCTCCCTCTTCTTGAAATAAAACATCCGAGCAGCGCTTGCTAAAAAGTACATACATGTGATAAAACAACTGTTATAAGGTCATAAACTGACAAAAATCACTCATATTCACTATTTATAGCTTCAAAATGTCTATAAAATCTCCCTGAATCACTATATAATGTTATAAAAACCAACATGCTTCATGACCTCACTGAGGCACAGAATTGGCCTCATATTTTGATATTTGTGGGAAAAAAATAGTCACTTGCCTGATAAAGGGTTAAATGAAATCATGTGAGAAGTTGAAGGGGAAATTCAGTTTTTGGTGGAGCTTTAAACACCTCACAGATATCTGAAGTTTGAATCTGACGACACATTGCTTTTGCTACAGTATCTGAACATAAAAAACTGGAAACTTCTACGTTATTGTACTGTGTAGAATCTTCATCTTAAAATAATTAAAACTGTCAGAGAAATGCAATGGGTTGTAATGTACAGTGTTTGTGTCTGAGCTGTAGTACAGTACAAATATGACACAGCAGAAAACAGAAATACTCAAGTACAAGTATGTCAAATTTGTTTTTAAGTATAGTACTTGAGTAAAGGTATTTATTTTCTCTTCACCTCTGTGTGAATCCTCTGTTTGTACCTGTCACGCACTTGCCTCTTGTACGTGTCATCACTGTGTATGTGTTACCCCTCCTCACCTCCCTCTGTTCCTTCTCAATCCTGAACTCAGGCAGAGTCTCAAGGCAGAAGATGAGGATGGAAATCACAATGACCATGACGCTGATGATGGCGATGATCCGCGCTCCACCGGAGGATTCTGGGTACTCAAACAGCATCCAGAGGCGACGCTGCAGATCATTTGTGGGCAGGGGTCTTTCCTCCTCCTTCGGGAAGCCCTCGTCCTCCTTGAAACGGTCAATGATCTCTTCTCCGAGCTCATAGAATCGCAGCTCCTCCAGGAACATGTCCAAGGGGACGTTGGCGGGCCGGCGGAGCCTCCCGCCCGACTGGTAGAAGTACAGGATGGCATCGAAGCAGACCCGACTCCTGTCCAGGAACAGTTCATTCCTCAGGGGGTCGAAGTAACGAAGACGTCTCTGGGGGTCGCCCAGGAGGGAATCAGGGAACTGAGCCAGGGTGCGGAGCTGGGTCTCGTAGCGCATCCCTGACACGTTGATGGCCAGGCGCTCAGTCAGGGCCCAGCCACTCTTCCACGGAGGGCGACGATTCTTCACTTCCCCACTCGATTCCTTCCCACTGTTCTCCTTCTCCAGCTTGTTGTGCTTGTCTTTGGTCTCCTTACCTTCATCACCAACATCATCTGCTTTTTGTTTGTCCTTTGTCTTTTTTCCTTCTCCATCTCCTTCTCCTTGATTATCCATCTCTAAGTATTTTTTTTTTTTATATTTTTTTTTTCTTGTGTTTTATTTCACTTTTCTCGTGTCTTTGCTCTGCAGAGAAAACAAAGACACATGAGAAGAAAAGAATGGAAAGTGACTTGAGTGATAAATGAATACTTTTGGTGCAAAGGAATCAAATGCATCCAATAACTAATAACATCCAACTAAGAACATCTTTAATCCATAAAGACCCAAAAAGCCACTGGCAACCAAAACCATCTGCTGATCTAAACTGTTTAATACCTGTTGATCCATTAATCCTATCAATACATGTAAATAATTGTTGTAAAATTTAGTTTGTCATCTTTTCATGGTCATCAGATATGACCCATTTAAATGTTCAGAGGTTCTGTACACTGCAAAAAAGGGGTGTCTAAAAACAAGATAAAAACACTAAATCTGAGGAAAAAGGTACTCAAAACAAGTGAAATATCTGCCCATGCAGCCAGATAATTTCACTTCATGAGATTTCTTGAATTAAGATTGTTAAATCTAAAAATAAGCATGTCTACAGATGTATGAACACTCAAAATAAGAAATTAACTCTTTTAAAACAAGATAAATTATCTAACACTTCTAAATCTAAGTTGTTGGATTTTTTTTTTTATCTTGGTAAGAACCAAATAATTTGCAGTGTAGAGAACATGGAAACACTGTCATCTTCAAAAAAAACATTGATTCACCAGTAAAACCCATGGAGGTTGATGAATAACAGTGGATGGAGACACCTGTTTTTATGTTAAGCTATTGGTATCTTTGCTGAAAAAGTCACTTTTCTTCAGTTTTCTCTGTTTCTGATATAATAACGTTGAACTTTAATGTGAGCTTTTATGAACATCTATATAATCAGCAAATCAAATATAGGAAAATACATGATTTACACTGAGAAAACGCAAAATAAGGAGGATAATTTTACAATCAATGGTGATAAATCACTTAAGAAAGGTTAAATACAGTGGAAAAATTCATTTGGGAACTGCCACAAAAGTAGCACTGGGTCTTTATGGGTTAATAATAAATACACACAGTGAAATCAGTGGTGGAGGAGGTTCTCAGATCCTTTACTTGATTAAATGACATAACATGACACTGTAAAAATCTTCCACTAGTAGTTAAAGTTGCACATGCAAGACATTACCAAAGTAAAAATAAGCATTGATTCAAAGTCAAAGTAATGGACGTCGTGCAGTAAAATGCTTCCTGATAGTCTTTGCTCATATAGAAGATGTTTTTGGATTCAGTTACGGCTGCTTTGATCTGTAGGTTGCGTCGTTGCATTGCTGTTCAGTCATTTTGACCATGTATAAACTGTTGGGTAGATTATATCACAGCAGTGCATCGTACTTGATACGCCTGCTGGCCTTTTAGAACCACAGATCTCTGAAATGTGAACTTTTTAGCTTGTTTTCGGCGTTGTTACTGGTGCATTTTCTGTTGAAATGAGGGGATTTTTAAACTCAACCCATCATGTAACACTTCTTCCAGTTTATCACAGACAAACTGGCACTAAAGTATAGCATAAATTATAAATATAATGTGGATAGTCCTATATTGCAGTGTTAGAATTTTTTTAAACAATGCATAAATAGCCAAGTTATATATGCAACATATTTTTAAAAAGCAGGGTTTTTGTTTTTTGGTTTTTTTATAAAAAAGCACCCAATTTTGGAGTTTTATTTTTTCCACTTGATATAAAATCACATCAAGCAGCCATGCAAAACTACCTACATTGCATGCTGATGTTATTTACCATGTCCAGTGCAGTCTGCCTGGTGTTTCCTCTCTCCTGTCCCCCTGCCAGAACTGCTGATTCAGTGTATTAACCTCCGGTGTGTGACCATCATGACTCTCCTGTTCTGTGCCACAGGTTGTTAGTTTTTGGGCTGACCCTTCCCTCCTTCTGACACACTTTGTCTATCACTCCCTCATCATGTGCAGACTGCCCCTCATCCCCACCCTCCTCCTCCTGCATCATTTCGTCCCTCCTTCATGTGTCACGTTTGGGCGGGGTGGGGAGAAGGCAGACAGCAGCAGGCCTCCTTCAGGAGCTGCTGTGGTGTTAATCTGCAGCTCTGATGTGGTTAAGATAGTTAAGCTTGTTGGTAGGTCACTCACTGTCTTCATTTGTGCGCTGTCTCACGCCCAGGCTGTCCCCGGGGAATGCTGGCAGGCGGAAATTCAATAGCTGCCTCTTCTCCCCCTTTTTCTGCCCCCAACAAACCTTCCTGCCAGAAAATGTCAACCTCTTAACCCCTCTCTCAATCTTAAACATACTGTACATGTTTGCACGAACAAGTGTGCATGAACTTGCACAAGCACACAGCAGGGGGAGTAAAAAAAGTTGTAAAAAAAATATTATTGTGTTATTGTAAAAAAAAAAGGAGACATTTGCAGGGATAACCATCGAGGATGACACCCACCCCACATATGGTGAGTATTTCTGCTTGGTTATTCCTCTAACTACTTTAATAGCTTTGTTGTCATCATCTATTTTAAAAAGAGATCTATGTCTTCCACATTATTAGACACAAATATTTATATATAAAAAAAAAGGGCAAGTCAGGATAGGCTTCATTTGTGTTAAATATAAATCTACATGTCTGTGGTTATTTTAGACACGCCATGAAGTCTACACTTAGACATCTCTGCTTCTCTATCCAATTAAACTACAAATACCATGACAGGCTTTAACAACAGAAAAATTTGCATATGTTGCCTTCATGAGCTCCACGGAAATTTCCGTTTTTTGTTTTTTTTTTCACTCATGTAGAGACTAGACTTGAACCCCACTGACACCTGAGTACATGAAGATGGATTGCAACAAACCATTACACAAATCTGAAATCCTTCAGTCAGCCAACAATAATGTATAAACATGTCAAGATGCATGAAAATTGTGATTTTTAACCTTGCAAATTTACAATTAGTATCAATATGTGACTAAAAAGCTGTTTTGTTTGTAATATTGAAGAAAACATTACATGTTTTTTTTTTCTGTAGAGAAAAACACAGAATGCCAATATTTTTATTTAAGAGCTTATTTGTTTATTGGTTAAAGAAAAATGTTCATATTA
>JAPTMW010000028.1:29555990-29566014 GCA_029822955.1 Ostorhinchus angustatus
ATACAAAAGAAAGCCAACTGTACATACACTAAACATGTTATAGATACTAGATACTGTATAATAAGATGCCTGGAGGAGCTGATCATGTGATACTGAAATTGCAAGTCACTGATACAAAGTATTTTTGAGCAATACTTGCCAAAGGGCAGGTGCTGAAATAATCTGTGATTAGTGTAGTGAATGTTCTAAATCCGGTTTTGTACTGGCATGTACCGGCATCATATTTTATAACAATGTTACTGTTATCATAAATTTAATTATCTCCTGTGGAATAGGAGACACGGCATTTGTTCAGTTCAGTTTAAAAGCCTCCTTTTTACACCAGTTAAGTAATATTTGTCATTAGAAAATGTTCATTTCTGTGGACACATCATAGCTTTGAAGAGCTGAAGGTGGCACCTCAGAATTCTACGTATGTGTACAAAAAACTACACTGCATTCCTTATTTTGTTTTATAAATGCGTGATTTCTATTCCTGCATACACTGAGTTTTGTCTTGACATAGTTTTTAATGTTACAGTGCAATAAATGATGTAACAATTACCTATTTTGAAATCATTTTTCTCAGGGACAGTGTCGTGTTACTGTTGTAATCTTGGTAAACCTGACTGGATGCTGTAACTTCCTCTTTCTTCAGGCTAATCTACTACCTGGATCCATCAGTGCTCACTGGACTCTCCTGCACCGTCATGCTGCTGTGCCTGGCTGACTACCTTGTGCCCACACTCGCACCACGTGTTTTCGGCTCCAATAAATGGTGGGTGGAAAAAGCACTCTCAAAAACTCATGTTTATTTCCTTTCTTTTCAAATATTAGCATTTTAGTACCATGTAATTGCCCCTCTGGCTTTTGTACAAGAGCCTCCTAAACATCAGACCACAAGTACTTGCTGAACTAAATAATTTTTCACGCAGAGCCTCAGAGATAAATCTGCCAAATAACAGGAAATGACTCATCCCTTAAACCTAATTGGACGCAAAAGCAAAACTCGGTATAATGTCTTTTTTCCCCTAAAGCTTTATTTTTAGTCCTGTCTGAGGAAAACCTGAAATAATGCAGATCAATATTGATGACAAGACAAAAATATGTTAACTGTACAGGTCCTCCATCTTTATTGGTATGCTTCTAACCTAATCCTCAAACATCGAAAATCCTACATGCCTAAGAAACAAAAGCACAAGTATCCCAAATCAACTACACACAAAATTAAGTTAAACAAAACAGCAGAGAGAATTTGCCTGCATGACACGAGTTAATTATTAAATAAATCTAAATGATCACCCTCATGTTTTCACTTGTCTTCTCTCTGTAGTGTTCTGATGTTTTGTCATAGACAGCTGGCACATGTGTTGTATTTATCTTATTCATTGTAGTTTTTTTGCATTGCATGTCTTTGTAATGTGTTGATCCATATGACAATGTGGTTTATCACTTAGCAACCCTTAATTTTTGTTTCAGCGGGTGTACTGTCAGATTTCTCCCAAGCTGTCAACATATTTAAAAAAAGAATTGAGACACAAAGTAGATTATAAAACTGTTCATAATCATTAAATCCGTGTCTGCAGTTTACAGCTGTGGTTTTTCTTTTTTTCGTGGCAGAGGCTTGACAGTCTCTATGTTGTCTGAACATTTTGATACCAGATCTGCGTGTCCCACCTCCCCATGAGCTTTGACCTTACACTGAACAGCTGCCTTGACTCAGCAGTGTCTATTCGATGGTGAAGATAGAGTGACAGACAGCAGTTGGCGCACTCTATTGGACATCTGTCTTACACCAGACACCTTCAGTTACTCGTTATATAACCCAGGATCAGCAGAGCATGTTCCGCACACTCATGCTCTGTGGCACATTCCAGAGGCTGAGGCAGTGACTGTCATTCAGGCTCTGCTGCAGCACTGAAGTCCTGTTATTTAGATAAACATTAAAGATAAGAGAATACACAGTGTATCTACATTTGGCCCTCTGCATTCACTGATTTAGCAGCAGGTTAAAAACCTTATAATATAATTAACAGAAAACTGTTTGATTTACAGCAAGGTTTATTTAAAAGGCAGTTTTTTGCTTGTAGATGTGGGTGAGTAAAGTACAGCTAATGATCTTTTCTGTGTGATAAAAGGCTGAGCTAATAGCTAAGGAAGCTGCTTACTCACTGAGCCCCCTCCTTGACCAAATGGCTGATTCAGGTGGCTGCTGACAAGGAGCTTTCAGAGTCTAGTCATGGTGCTGTTTGGCTCCTGGACAACAAAGACTCAAATAGGGAACGATGGCTCAGCATAAAAAAAGATGTCCACCTTTCCAGCAATCCCCTTCCCCCTTTTTTAACTAAGTCCTTTCCTGTACCTTAGTGCTTTATCCCCTCAGCACTGCAAAACCAGTTTACTTGAACAGTGTGATTAATTTAAAAAATAATGTCATCTCCAATAAAGGACAATCCAATACCCCATAAAGAAAGAAATCCCATGATTTATTATCATGTTACTCCTGTTAAAGCATTGCAATATGTGCACATTCTTTACTCTAGTAGAAGCACGGATGCATGGTTTAAAAAAAGACTACAAAAACTGTAAAAGTAGAAGTACTGGTTCAACTTCTTTACTGCAGTAAAAGTGAGAAGGGAACATGTTCTGAAATGTACTGTAGGCTTTTGAAGGATGGGCTGTTTGTTTACTAAACTAACTGAGCCTCACTCTTGTAAGTAAAAGATGAAGTTGTTGAAAATATGCCAACTGCAAATAAGTGTAAAAAGGGGAGTACGCAACCAGCAAGTGAGGAAGTCTATGTGATAATGCGACAAATCACCTATGACCTCTTCCTCTTCCTCCTATTGATGTGATCAGCACTCGTGTCAAATAATTTTCTACTAGACTCTTACTGTTCTTGTCCTCCTCATTGTGTGCAGGACCACTGAGCAGCAGCAGCGTTTCCATGAGATCTGTGGTAACCTGGTGAAGACCCAGAGGCGGATTGTCGGCTGGTGGAAGCGTCTCTGTGCCCTCAAGGAAGAGAAACCAAAAATGGTACATTAAAATCTGACTGGCCAGTACATTTCCTAATGTGTGAAGACAAAGAACCTTTTAATGACATTGGCATTTAGAATTACTTTGGATTTCTTTTGTGGTGTAGTATTTATTCATAGGCAGTACATGAAGGTCATCACCTGCTCATGAAGGCTGCAGCAAAATGGATTTTTAGACAACAAAAATCAATATCAATTTAAGTGGGTATTACACTTAGAATATTTTCACCACATTATCTTGGCATCACATTCAAGGCCTCAAGACTGTTCTTTGTCCCAGGAGTTTCTGGCCTATTGTTTCCTGAATAATCTTGGTTGTTTGTGTCCATGTGAGACTGACACAAACATACTCATACTTTTAAAAAGTAACAAATCATCACGATCCAGCTCATAATAGCCCTCATCTGTATGATTTGGAAATGCTTGAAATGAAGGCTAATTTGGCAGCTAAAAAAAACCTGTGGGTTACAACCCAGTCTTTGTCAACGGTTATTTACACTAATGTATTTAAGTGCTGCAGTAAATGAAGCTTCCTATCTGTTCCATACAAAAGTGAGCTTTCTCTGTGCTCTAGATAAAAATATTCTCAGCTGATTTGGCTTTGCTGCTCTACTTAACAGACCACAAAGTGGGTTATGGGCTATGGAATCCAGGATTTTTCACACTGCACACTCCCTCAGCCAGATCACATGCTATGTTGGTTCCTTTTAAAAAGTTAGTTTCACTACTGAAATGATGCGCTATATTGCAGTATGTGTGAGGGGTGATTTCTTTGAATCTATATAATGCTGTTGTGTGTACAGGAGATCACACTGGGAATGGCTGAATGTAATGTGAACTCTCTGTTTTCCCCAGTACTTTGCTTCAGTGATCAGCAGTCTCCTGGCTGTGGCCTGGATCGGACAGCAGGTGCACAACCTGTTCCTCACCTACCTGATTGGTGAGTATGTTAAAAAGAATGTAATTGTACTGTTGAACCAGTCTACATTTATATGTATCCAGGCAAAGTTGAAAGTGTCCCTTTTTTAAGTTATCTTTTATTATTATTATTATTTTATTTATCTTTCACCAAAACACACATTTAATGCATTCTGTTGTGCCATGTCCTCTGTATGCATCCAAATGTGGGGAATGAAATACAAAATAAGCAGGTGTATGGTGCACTAAAGTTCACACATGACAAAAACAGGAAATGCTGGTTGTCAGCTGTTAATGGTGCATTCATCAGCACTAGCCCAGTGGATTTTTTTTGGTATATGATCACATGACTTGCATGTCTGCCTGTAACTAACAGGCTTCCTGTTGCTGTGAGTCAGAGTGAAGCAGTCATGTAGATCAATACTGAGATCTGAGACAATAAGGACTTACAGTAACAACCGTATGCAGTTTGAGCTGTTGCCTTTCGTCTTGCTCTGCACTGAACCTTTTAACCTGGAAAACATCATTGTGGTTATTCCAGAAATTCTTTCTGTACAGTTCATTTTACAGTTGATTTGTCGTGCTCACCTGCCAGACTTGAATTGCTGCCTTTAGGCAAAGTGACCGTTAATGAATCAACAGAAGATCATCAGTCACATGAGCTTAGACATGTCAAGTACTGAACTGGTGGAAAATCATGAGGCAGATGTTATGTCCGATGGCACATTACTTTGAATACATTTTGTTCTGTAGAAAAATAACATTTGTTAATATTTAAGAACAGTTGGACTGATCTGATCTTGGGTAAAGGCAAAACACCAGTGTCTTCCTGTTCTCCAGCAGGGTGCTGGAATGCAGAAAATGTCTTTTAACAAGAAAATAACTAGGTAGTTGTGTTCATGGTGCTTGCAGTTTTCGTCATATAAAATCCAGGCATGTATAAGGCTGCAGGTTTTTGGCAGCATTTTCTTACAAATTAGAGCATTTCTGCAAAAACTGATACTAGATAATGTTAGTAATTTCACTTCAACTAGAGGTTCAGATGAGTTTAACGTCTTGGTTTATTGCTCATGGCAGTTATGTTCTAATTCCGAGACTTACGTCATATCTATGTAGCTATTGCAAAGGAGGTGCGCTATATTGCAACACATTCCTGTTTATCAATCAAAGCTCTGACCAGTTTCAAGGAGCCCTTCAAGGTGTAAATGGTCACATAACCAAACAAACTAAATACATTAACATGCATAATTATTGGTGAACTATTTCCATTTCTGGAGTTAGTTTATCTAAGTGATATGGGCAGACTGAGCTTTACCTTTAAAGGCATTTTACCCAGTTTCAGTAGAAATTCTCGACCGGATGAAGGAACTTCAGTTTGCCTTAGGCTGTATGATGACATATGGGGCTAAAAATGGTTTTAACTATGAAGGACTGTCGACACTAGTGAAAATGTCCTGCTCAGACATGTCTAGTATTCATCTGACAGGAATCCATGAGGTAGAAGTAATTTCTAATTAAAAGTAGGTGAGATGTCAAAGACTGCTCTGATATTTAATGTAATATCTATTTATAATCTAGAATTGGTTATGTCACTCGTAAGATTATCTCTTTTCCTGACCTCTGTGATTCCCTCCTACAGTGAGCTTCTTGCTGCTTCTGCCTGGTCTGAATCAGCACGGTGTCATCAGCAAGTACGCCTGTATGGCCAAGAGAGAGATCAACAAACTGCTCAAACAGAAAGAGAAGAAGAACGAGTAAACGCATGTGTGGATGAAGACCAAGGATCTCTGAAAAGACGACTAGCCACGAGGAAACCTGGAGGATGGAAGAATGTTTGAAGAAAAGAAAATTGAGCTGTTAAAGAAAAAAAGCCTCCTGCTCGCTCTGCTGCTGCCGCCGAGCAAGATGCACTTTGTTTTTGTCGCACATCGGATTTAATTTCTCCCAGACACCCTTTGACATTTCAGCCTCATCCCCCACTGAATATTATTTCAAGAATTTAAGCCGTGCATGCAGCCACCACCTGAAGGTTATCTGATCACAAATTCTACAGACATATTCAACCCCACTCTGCTGTTATACGCCCAGTACACATAATGCTCCTGTTTGTTAATGTGTGCTTTTATTTTGAAAATATGGGTAAAGCTTTCAAGCCATTCCTACTATTTAGACAAAGTGACTACTGAGCAGGGTTTGTAGCGTTACTGTAGCCCTTTAACCTCGCATAGATTCCTCACGACAAAGATGTTTTGAGGACAGTTTGGTCATATAACAACAGGTCGTAAGTTTGGTCTCTTTTGCTTCTTCAGCTTTGGTTGTTTTTTAAAAAAAAGTGCTGAAAAAAAAAACTGGATCCTAAGCCGAGCTCCTCTGTGATGTCGCGCCATCAGGAGTTTGTAGAAACAAGCCTTCCGCTGCTAGCTGGACTCTGGTCTCTTAGTTCATATAGAAAAACCTCACAGTGTTGTCCTGGTGTGAGGCGCCTCTGTAAATAGGCCTATCCTCACTCTGTCTGTCCTCTCTTATTTATGTTTTTTGCCTCATTTCTGGTCTCATCACTGTCTTTCTCTTCTCATTTCATTTTATGTCTTACTGGACATCTTTACAAAAATGAATAAAGTTGGATTTAAGTGAATTTACTGATTTTTGTTTGATTTTTCACATTTCATTTTTAAAGCAAGTAATTAAGATTTGAAAGTTTGGCAAATATTAGTGTTTCCTAAAATTTTAAATTTGCCTTAAAACAATTATACAAGCAGAGGGATTTTTTTTAGATAAGCCTCTGACAACTGTTTGGCACCGTAATACCATGTTTCCAGAAAGTAACATATTTTAACTGATAGATTTAAAAGGTATTTCAACTGATGTTCTGACAAATCTAAGAAGACGGGAAATTTCAGTTTGTAAAAGTACATAAAAAAATAAATTGTAATGTCAACCTGAATCCCAAGGTTTGAAAAACAGGATTAAATACATACAGAACAAGGCGTTTCCTTAAATATGTTTACAAAACTGCATTGTATTTTTTTTTTTCTCTTTTTCCAGTTTTATGAAATCTCCCTCAGACTGATCCTAAATTGTCAGAGCTGCATATCTTCCTTGAATGAGTCTGTTATTGTTTCCCTGCAGGGCTGTTCCAGGTTAGTACGATAGTGTTCCCAGAGGGAGGTGTCAGGTGGCATGCTTTAAATATTTGCACACACCCTTCATTTAAGATTCTACTCTCAGTGGTTTCTTTCTGGACGGTAACCACTCCAACCATAGAAACGGAGGTCTGATGAGTGTAAAACAGATGTGAAGATGTGTCCAAATTCTTTCAGATAAAGGGCTTCAATAAATGCAAATGGAGGGTCTAATGATCACACGAGAATAAGAGTAAGTGTTTAAATTGTCTGTATTTTAACAATATGTATGGAACAAGTTGTAAAGCATCGAACTGTACAACTTCTGTTATAAACTGAACTGGTAGAGTCTCAGTGCACAGTGTTGTGTCTCCCACCGGTTCGACGCCCACAGCAGTTGGTCTCTGGATCGTCTGTTGGACTTCACCGGACTCTCCTGCTGCCTCTGCTCACCTGTGCAAAGATACCAAATGCATAACAAGTGCACTCTTATCAAACACTGTGCAGGTTATTAAACACCCAGTTGAACAGCAGCAGAATGTAAGCAAGAACTAGCATTATGTCAATGATCTACTGCACTGTACAAAAAAGAGATTAACCCATTTTCTTCCTCTCTTTAAATACAGAGTAGAACAGGAGTGTGAAACTATATATCCCTTCACAAAAAATGTGAGTAACCTGAGCAACCTGAAATCTCTCAAGCGAAAGTATTTTATTTATTTATTTGAACAATATTATGCCTCAGTTTATCATTTCCACTTGTGCATTTCAACTGACTGATCGCAGTGGATCTACAAAGGCAAAAAAACATTTAGTAGCAGGCAGAATATTGTAAAATTGAATTTATTTTTCTTAAGAAATTTCAGGTTGTTTCAGTATGTTCAGGTTCGTTTATAAATGTAAACATTTTCATGCAATTTTATCTTTTTGCACTAAAAGAAAAATTTGGAGATGTTATTATTTATATGTTTGTATGCTATTATTTTACTGGTCTGGCCCACTTGAGATCCAGTTGAGCTTTATGTAGCACCTGAAATGAAATGAGTTTGATTGTTAATATCTTCAGTGTAAATTTTACACTTTGCAAATCCATCACACGGGTCGGTTTGAACCCTTTGGTGGCCCGGTTTTGGCCCACGGACAATTTAACCCATAAAGACCCAAATAGCCACTGATGACCAAAAGCATCTACTGATCTAAATTGTTTAATACTGTTTTAATACTTGTTAATCCACTAATTCTATCAATACATATAAATGAATGGTGTAAAATGCAGTTTGCCATCTTTTCATGGTCATCAGATATGACCCATTTGGACGTTCAGAGGCTATGGAGTGAACATGGAAACAACGCACACAATACACACACACACACAATACTGATTCACCAGTAAAACCCATGGAGTTGGATCAATGACAGTGGATGGAGATGCTTGTTTTATGTTTTAGTAATGATATATTTTGTTTAAAAAGTCACTTTTTCTAATAAAAATAAAATAACTTTAATCTGAGCTTTTATGGGCATCTACATGATCAGTGAATTAAATATAGGAAAATACACTGAAAAAAACATAAAATAAAAGGAGTAATATAATAAACAGTGACAAAGCAATTAAGAATGATTAAATAGATAGAAAAATTCATTTGGGAACTGCCACTGAAGAAACACTGGGTCTTTATGGGTTAAATGTATTTTGCAACATTTATCTTCTTGTTTTTCGCATTCTGGTAGAAAATGTCTCAAGGGTAGAACCTACATTTTGCAGAGTAAATGTAGTAGTTACATTCCATCACTGCTCGTTTGTGATGTTTAGTAACCTGTCAGGTAACATATTGCCAGTTTACCTGTTAATATATCATGCTGGTGCCAGAGTGTTGGTCTGCCGCTGGCCAGTTGTGAACGTCCACCACTACCTGGGATTCTGTGGTCACTCATGTATGTAGTCCAGTACTCAGAGGATAGATTCTGTGGGTTGGTGAGGTCTTTGACAGCCTGACCACTGCAATACCGAGCCCAGTTTTCCAGTTTCGGGTCAACTTTCTGGTCAAAGACAAAGGATAAGGGCAAAGAATCAGATGTTTTTCTAAAATGAGATTGAAAATGACATGAAATTGCACAAAAACAACACAAAAGAGAGAGTAAAATATATAATAGAAACAGCACCTTTATCAAATGATCAAAGACCAATATCACTGCCCAGTGTCATATGTAAATAACATATGCTGTCAAATATTTAATAACTTTTTAACTGGTTCCTATCCATACGCTTCAAGAATTCTAATAAAGTGGAGTGTCTCAGCTATTCAGTGGCTGCGTTGTTTCATATAGACATTCAGAAGCTTCTTAGAATAATGAATGTAACACTTTTTTCCTGGAAAACATCCCTTTTTGGACACATCTACTTTGTCAGTAAATGAAGTATGATTGTGCCTGATTTTACCAGGAAAGATTCACAATAACATTAAAATAAAGCAATATAACTTACTTAGTGTGGATTAGATTCAGACAAAACTCAAACACAAAAGTATACAAAATGTTATAAAATAAAATACACGAGGGTCAGATCAACCAAAAATATTTAACGTCCAAACAACAAAAGTTTCATTAAGATTCTTATTGTTGTAAATGTCCTAATCGAGATAAGATGAGTTTTAGACAACAGATGATAAATCAGATTTAAAAAAAGGTAATTTAAAAGCAAATAAAAGACAACTCAAGAAGTGTTTAACCCTTAAAATCCTGAACAGCTACCAGTGGCAAAACTACTTAATAACCTCTGAACCACTAATCAGTACATACACATCAGTAATTCAGGAAAAATGCAGTTTTTCATCTTTTCATGGTCATCAGATATGACCCATTTGGATGTTCAGACGCTCCGTAGTTACCATGGAAACACTGTCATCTTCTACAACACTGATTCACCAGTAAAACCCACGGAGTTTGATAAATGACAGTGGATGATTC
>JAPTMW010000028.1:30036195-30047205 GCA_029822955.1 Ostorhinchus angustatus
ACGATGCAGCAGCTCAGAACATTTGGTCCAAACTGTTCACCCTGATCGGGTTCCACGTAAACTGCACACAAAGTCTGCTGGAGATGATATTAGCAGAAGGAGAATACCTTCTGCTACTGTGTTGTTGTCATGCCATGGCTCTCGTAACTTCCGGAAGGGGGCGTGTCCAAGCCAGTCAATAGTCCGGCAAAGCGTGGTTTGCGTTTACATGCAGGAAAAGCTCGATTTAGAACCGCATTATTTAGAACCAATAGTCCGATTTCTAAAACTCCAGTTCGGTTTGATTCCAGTCTGACTAAAGTGTGTACATGGATTTGAAAACTTCCATATTAGCCGGACTAAGACAATAAGTCGATTTTTTCTAAGTGCATGTAAACGTACTGAGTGACACCTATCGGCCCATCGTGGTTTTTTACTCATGAACAAGATGGCCGACAGGAAGTCAGAAATGCTGAACATCCCAGGTATATCTTGCAAATCCCTCTATATCAGAACACCCCTGAAGATAGAAAAAAAATATACAGCATCAGGTAACATCTAAGGATAAATATCATGGTTAAAAATTCCAGATATTTATTTTATACCGGAAGAAATTTGCAATTAATCCCATGTCCGCTAAATAGGACGCCATGCATCACTGCCTGCGTAAAGTGTAAATCAATTGCTAATTTCCTAAAAATAAGTCCAAAAAAAAAAATTTCAGTTGCAGTATTTTTTTCATGCCTAAAGAGGAATAAAAACACTCAGAAATTCTCATAATTCATACATGAGAGGGATAACGATACCAACAAAAATAGCTCATAGTAGTTTCATTTCAGAGCTGAACAAGACGAACAAGAAATTGAAGAAAACAAGGGTGGTCTAATAATTTTTTCCATGACTGTAGTCCAAATGGGTTCAGAACAGACGGGTCAACAGCCCTGGCGCTTAATGAACGGATCGAGTAAATAAAAAGTACGCAGTAGGGTTTTCATTGACCTTAAAAAAGCTTTCGATGCAGTTGATCATAATGTTCTAATCAATGAATTGTAATGATATGGGATCAGAGGGATGGACTGTATTGGAATAAGAGCCTCTTGGAAAACAGGCAGCAATTTGTACAGATGCACATCAACATAAATAGAAGTATATAAACAGAATATGTGGTGTACCTCAGGGATCTGTATTGGGTCCGAAACTGTTTATTTTACATATAAATGATATATGCGAATTGTGAACTATTACATTAATATTTGACTTCTTGTTTCTTCTTTGTTTTTATACAAATCATTTTGTCAATTTTTTTTCAGTGTTCTTCATTTTATTGATTACTTTGCCCACTTTCATTAGTTTTGTTGATTTTTTCGGCCATTTCTTCTTTTTAATTAATTTTATCGACTACTTTCTTCTCTATTGTTAACTTTACTGATTAGTTTATTCGCTGTCATTTATCTTATTGATCGTTTTGTTCGCCATCATTAATTTGATTGATTATTGATTTCTGTCCATGTTTTTTTTTTTTTTGTTCGTTTTGTTCATTTTCTGTTCTATTTGATGGTTTAATATCTTTCATAACATTGAATCAAAATGGACAAAAACAGCCGATCCTTCATTCTCTTTTTGGCAGAAGGAGAGAAATGACCGAGTATTGATGTTGATTTGAGACAAATGAACGTCTGGGTTTTAATCCAAACATCTGAAGGCGTCACTTTTATCAACGTCGACATTTTATGGAGAGAAGAAGTATTTTATTCCGTGCGGAAACACAACACATTAATCAACAGTGAAAGGAATGATTCCATTTTACTGCCGATCTCAACAGTCTGAAAGGCCTGTTTCATCTTTAATCCAACACAAACTGCCTTGATGACAGATTGTTTTTGTCGTATTTATGTCCAGATAATTACCGAATGGACGCCAGTGACTGATTTAAGGTTTCGTCAGCTCATCAATGTTTTAAGGACGAAGACAGAGGACGGAGCTGCAAGAGTGGAATGATCGAAAAAAAAAAAAAAGAGGTGAAATTCAAGATGTGAAGCTTTAAGACAGAAGCAGAAAATGGAAGAATCAGCTCTGACATCTGAATTAATGCAGCTGTAATTGCATCGTTAAAAAAAAATCAATGGCGTTCCTTCCTCCCCAGCTGTGGTCTGGACTCCATTCCCCTGAGATGAACTCGTCCTCCTGCAGAATAACAACCACGGCGATGACGTCGCACGATGAGTCACGGACATGATCCTCTGACGTCACGGCACCGAAGGAACAGATGAAGACGATACAGAATCTACAAAACCTGCGTCAGGTCTGGACTCTGGTCGGAGCTTCGTTTTCTGCTGCTTGGAGATCATTAGTGTTTCCTTCAGGGTCCGAACGCTTCAAATTTCAACCTTTGACCTGAAACACAACTCAGCTCATGTAGTTTTAACGAGTGGTATAAAAAACTGACTCTGATTTATCAAAATGTGTCCAAACATTCAGACAAACCGTAGTGTGTTGGACTGTGACGTCAGGTCCCATGATGCACAGCAAAAGTCTTTTTTTTGGAAGTTGTTTTTAAAAACGTGCATTTCTGAGAGAAAAACAGAGATTTTGCTAAATATCCATTTTATCGTGAGCGCGGCGTTAGATGACTGAACCTGTTATCAATCATATGCCTCCTTAAAATCACAACTTAAACATTGGATGAAGGAAAAACCAAGCCTGTGATCATCAGCAGATGGTCCTCACTGTGTTTTTACCCCCCTCCCTGCCCCCCAAAGGGGAAGTGAGGGTATTGGTTTTGGTTTGTTCTTTTTGTTTGTTTGTCAGCAAATTTACGCAAAAACTACTGGAGCAATTTCCATGAAATTTTCAGGAAAGCTGCGAGGTGGTCCAGAATAGATCCCATTAAATTTTGGTGAATGTAGGTCAATGGTCAAGATCAAGGTCACCAAAGATGCATTTTTTTTCGCAATGATAAGAGATGGGGCAAATCAGGTAAAACGTTTGTGAGGGGCGGGGTTTATTGTGCTTGGAACCACTTGTTTTATGATGTTTTGCCTTTCTCGTCACCTGTCCAGGGACTACAAATGGAAATTAGAACTATTGCAACAATCTGGCATATTTACAGCTGCAGTTGTTGTAGATGTTCATGAATATGCACCTAATAAATAAATAAATAAATAAATGTTTTTTTGAGTGAAAATACTGATTAACAGTCAGACAACACATATGATTTTAGCAAAAGTTTTCATATTGATGTTTAGGATTGATTTTAATGGTACAACCAGGCTAATGTTTAAACACTGGACTTAGACTTTATTTGTCATTCCAGATTTTACATCAAAAATTTTATTTCGATGCAGTTGGCTCAGCAGACAGCAGCAATAAATACAAACAGGTACTATATAATATACAGGATAATATAATATACACAAAGAATATAAATAATATACACAAAATATATATAAAGGATATAATATACACCACTGGGTTTATTCAGAGAAAAAGACAGAACAGTTTATAATCAACATAAATCAGTTGGAAGTTCTCATACGATAACAGGTTGTCTGGCATTTTTACAAGTGCGTACATTTTATTTAGACAAACTGGCTCGTTTTAATTTTTTTCTGTTTAGTTTTAGTGTCAGTTTACTTTGAAGTTTCTTTAATTTCAGTTAATACTAATGGTTTTGTAGACTTTTCAAGGTTTTTAATTTCTCAAGCCTATTTATTTACATCATTAAAATAAAGCGTCATCAGCAAACAATGATAGAAATGAAAATGCAACAAATAAATCACAGATGTTGATAAATGAGGATTACATTAAAAATAAAGATGGTAAATATAACTGACACGGTCATTATTATTTCAGCCTTTTAACCCGTTTCAGAAACAGACATACACAGGTGAACGTTCAGGACACAAAGCAACACAAGACGTATGAGTCGACATTTTCTATTTTTCACCCAAAACTGGAAAATGTCAAGAGCCTGGTGGAAACATGAGGGTTGGATGTGGACGAGAAAAGAGCAGCAAAGGACACTGAAATTTATTGAACATTTGGTGGTTTTGAGCAGAGTTGAAGTGGTTTAAGAGATTTATACAGAAAAAAAATGTTGATATATGATGATTTTATAGCAGAGGGTCTAAAAAGTGTCATTACTGTTTAATAGACAATAACATTAGATTTAAAAAAGGAAACATTTTGTAGAAATTCATGCCATAAGATGTAACACAGACATAATAATCAGCAAATCAGAAAGAAAAAACAAATAAAAATGGCCCGAGGCATCCGTCCGGGTAAAAAAAAATAATGAAAACGACGTCGAACGGTTAAAAAATTGCAAATTCATTCTCCTGTGAAATCTTCTTTTTTGGATCGTTGCGATTATACAGATACTTAAAAGAGAAAATCATGATATTTTAGATTTAAACCATATTTAAAGGCGTCCCCAACATATCCTTTTTATCTACAGAACGTGGGATGTTCCATACGTCACTCCTTCAGGATCTGCAGCTTCTCCTCTCGACATAAAACATATGCATTAGGTTTTCATTGGCCTGAAAAAAGGGTTTCATGCAGTTGATCACAATGTTCTAATCAATAAATGGTATTTGATCAGAGGAATGAGACTGAGTTGGGTGAAGAGCTTCTTCAGAAACAGGCAGCAATTTGTACAGATACAAGTGAACATAAATAACACATGCGCAGAATATATGGTGTACCTCAGGGATCTGTTTTGGGTCCGAAACGGTTTATTTTATGTATAAGTGATATATGCAAACTGTCATTATTTGTCAGCTATTACATTAAAAACCAACTGTTTCTTCTTCTTCTTCTTTTTATAAAATCATTGTGTTCATTTTTTTTGCATTTTTCTCATTTTGGTTTATTATTTAGCTTGTTTTGCACTCGTTTGCATTCATTTAACTGATTATTTTTGTCACTTTCATACGTTTTTTTGATTGTTCTAGTCGTTAGTCATGACTATTATGTCGTCTTTCCTCCTTTCTACCTCCTCCAGGATCTGCAGCTTCTCCTCTCCACCTAAAGATACAGAACCATTCAACCTTCTGTTGCAAAAGCATCCTAACAGTGATTGGTGCTTACAGCTGTCAATCATTATCTACCCGTTATGATTGGCTCCAGAGGCGGTGCAGAACTTTCCTCTCCTCTCAGCCCTCCTCAGTTCTAATATCCTGAAGGGTAATTATGGAACTTACACTGTGAACACGTCTCCAGAGTCTCCTTGTAAGTCCTGCCGTTTTTCTTCCGTTAATCAAACTCTTTACGTCGACACAACGGGACATGAAAAACAGCGTGTCTCATTTCTGTTTCTGCCGAGCCGAGGACGCTAAATGAAATGATAATTAGATTCTGTCAACACTCACAACGCTGATATTACAGATTTGACACTTAATACGATGAAACCCCTCCAACAGAAATGTGTTAGAAGTGCAGTGACTAATGAGGAGGATGTAAACACAGGTATTCACTGGCTCCGCCCCGGAACATTAACCTGTTAAACTCTGGACCGTTTGTCTCCAGGAAACATTTCAAGGTAACACTGAACAATATTAGTCGATAGCAGAAGATTCTTTCATATAAAACCAAGTTATGATGAGAAAAGAGCAAAGATAAGACAAAACTTATCATCATCGCTTCGTAATTCGACATTTATTTTTTCTCGTCTTTGTGTCATAATAGGACTGTTGTGTCTGCTTAGTGTTAGCTTAGCGGACATGTTCTGGAATCTTATCTGTTTTATTTATCTGAACTCAGGTCCCATGATGCACAGCAAAAGGGGTGGGGCTTAACCAGTCTTTTTTTATTTTATTTTATTTTTTACTTTATTTAGTTATTAATTTACAAATATTGTCAAACATTTAACATATAACACAATACATGAGAAGTGATACAGATTCAAAAGTAGAATACAATCATAGAATTAGAGTACAGAATACATTTCCAACATTTCATATAAAAAAAAACCAAATAATTAAATACATAAATAAATAAAAACATAAATAAATACCTAAAAAATAATTTCTCATACAAAATTTCATTAAATGTCAGATGATACATTAAATATCTTATGATAACTATCAAAAAATGTTTTATTCTTTTTATAATTAACAAGGGTTAATGATTTATAAAGTGAGTTAAATTCAATTTTAAAGAATGATGAAAGGTGGGCTTAAGCTGTCTATATCTAGAAGTGATGTCATTATTTCCTAAACTTTTTTTTGGAAGATATTTTTTTTTAAAAATTCCAATTTCTGAGAGAAACAGAGATTTAGCTAAATAACAATTTCTATTGTGAACAGGGCAGTAGATGATGAGTTTCATCAGTTTTTATGACTGAAAATACTGATTATCAGTCAGGCGACGCAAATAATGTTATCAAAATGTTCATATTGACAGTTTAGGGTTAGGATTGATTTTAGGGTGATTTTAATGATGCAACCCGGCTAATGTTTAAACAGTACTGTGTAAAAGACAGAAGCAACAGCAAACAATTTATAATCAACATAAATCCGTTGGAAGTTCTCATTCAACAACAGGTCGTCTGGTAATTTTACCATTTTATACATTTTATTCATATAAACTGGCTGGCTTTTAGTTTTTTCTTTTTAGTTTTAGAGTTACTTTACATTGACATTTATTCAATTTCAGTTAATATTAATGGTTTTGTAGCTTTTTCAAGGTTTTTCATTACTCAAGCCTATTTATTTACTTCATTAAAATAAAGCGTCATCAGCAAACAGTGATAGAAATGAAAATGCAACAAATAAATCACAGATGTTAATAAATTATGATTATAGGAAAAAAGATGGTAAATATAACTGAAACAGACATTATTATATCAGCCTTTTAACCAGTTTTAGAAACAGACATACGTGTTAATTGTTTTGTCGATTTTTTGTGGTTTTTAATATGTCAAGCCTATTTATTTACTTAAGTAAAATAACACGTCATCAGCAAACAGTGATAGACGTGAAAATGCAACAAATAAATCACAGATGTCAATAAATAAGGATTACTGCGAAAAAAGATGGTGACTATAACTCACACAGTTGTTATTCTATTGGCCTTTTAACTTCTTATCTACTTATGCGTCTGTATTTGGTCAAATAAATTTAATTTGGTTTCATTCATGTATTCATTCATGACCAGCTCAGGAATCCATGTCGAACAAGGTCACATTACAGAGTCCACAGCCCGAAGTCTAAACCACAATTTAATCCCTGTGATCAACAGCTCAGCTTCACAGAGCAGCAAATCAATAAACCAAACCGCAGCGTCATGAACCAGGACATTTGACAGCAGCCGGAACTGAAACTGAAGCGTCCATGGTTTCACCTCCGAAACCAGGACGATATCACAGTTCAAATGCAGCTTTTCCATTCCACCTCCTCCTCCTGCAGCAGCAGAATAAGCAGCACTGAAAACCATTGATTTCAATGTGCACTGGAGTCGCTCACATTTTGCCCAGAACATGTTGTGCTTTGCTTTCAGGCCTTTAATCGTGTTGCGTTTGAGGACGTGGGAAAAAATGGGAAAAATAGGGGGAAAAAATCCATCCTGTTCATCCCGAGTCTGTCGTTCCTTCTGCAGGAAATTTAAACAGCAAACACTTCATTTCCTGAATCTGGTAAATTTCAAAGTACAAATTAGTGTATTTTTCTACATATAGCAGGCTTTCATGTATCATGTTCTGCTTTGTAATATTCAGTCTCATTGTTTCGTATTTAATATTAGTTTAATGTAAGTATAGATTTACTGTAATGACAAACCTCTGCTCATGTTTAAAACCTAAAAACATGTCATGCACATGTGCTTTGGAATGTTTACTAGAAGCAACGGAAAACTAGAATAAACCCACAATCTAGTAAAATATTGATGAAATGTATTATAGACATTAAAGGTTCTGTGAGGCAGATAATTGTGTTTATATGAGCTTGTAATTCATATTTTCAATGCAAAAAAAAGAAAAAAACTGTTGTTGATTCATTAATGTATTTTTAATGACTTGATTATCAGTTTTTCTCCCTCTTCGACAGATGAAGTTAAATATTAACAGGAAGAATTATTGATTTGAGTCAATAATGACATTTTACAGATAATATATTATTCTAAAACAAAAACAAGCACCAAGAAGCCACCAATCATCTCAAAAGTGGATTATATAATATGAAGATTCATTTTGGACAATATCTATAAGCCAACTCCAAGATCTTTTCCATATTAATATAGTTTTTTTTTCGTCTTTTACATAATTTCTGGCATGTTTTTTTGTGTTATTTTCACATTGTTTTGTCTTTATATTGTTGTTTTTCTTGTGTCACTTATTTTGGGTTTTTTTGGTCTTATTTCACCTTAATGTCTAATTAATGTTAGTCTTATTGACTTTGGTTTTGACGATGGAATTCTGCATAAAAATAAGCTTCCTATCTTTAAGACATTAATAACAACTAAAATAAAACTAAGTTAATCAGTTTCAACTCTAAATCTAAGCATAAAGGAGTTTACCATTATTCATCACCATGACTTTTATTGTCTTTTATTTTCTAATCAGTTTTTCCTTTTGCTTTAATTGTCCATATTTTAAGGGCATGACCTTATTGATGTTACTGCCCGTCACTGCATTTTGATCAATGTATTTTTTTGTTTTGGTTTTTACCGAGTTTTGCTCTTATTTTATACAAATGAAGCAGTATTTGTTCAGTTTGATAGTTGTTTCTGTTGTTATTTTGTAATTAGAGTATTTTTTCTCAGAAATGTTCCATCTCAAGGCCCCTCAAGAGACCCTTCAGTGTGCCCCCTGTTGAGAACCATGCATATTTGTTCTTATTTTGCTTTTTAAATGTATACTGTTATTTTCTTTCACTGGTTTGGTCAAGGCTATATATTTATTTATTTATTTATTTATTTATTTATTTTACAAATTTTATCAAAGAACCACAATAATAAACATTACAGACAATATACAAAATAAATTAGATGACAGAACAATTATGGGGGAGATAATCATTCCATTTGAAAGATTTCTTTGTGTATTTAAATGTTTTTTGTTGCTTTTTTGTTTATCAGGGATAGGAAAATAAAAAAAATAATTTTGGATACTCACTCCTTCAAAAATTCATGTTTATGAATATACAACTTCCCTAATAAAATATGAATACTGATTATAGATCATATTCTAGATAGTATGCATTCAAAATGTGTAATTCTCTGTCATTTCAATGGTGCTGGTTAATTTGGAAGGATTATCGGGTCTGGAAATTCCCGCAGTCTTTGAAGGCGTCTCCGTCGCAGAGCAGCGCACCGCCGCTCTGCGCTCTGATTGGCCGCTGCGGCAGGTGGGCGGGGCCGGCGGCGGAGACAATAGAGTGGGGCTCCGGCGGAGGTTCAGTCTGGGTAAAGTGTCACAGAGGACGGACGGAGGGTGTCAGTGGTCACGGTCCGGCTCCGGGTTCCGCTTCCTGGAGGATCCGACGCGTCCTGGAACCAGAGGCCGGTGCGTGTGGACGGACTGACGCCGCAGGAGACGCATGCACGGCGGCTTTGCAAGGTGAGATCCGACCCGGTGTGGAACCTCTTATTGTCTGCTCTTTAAACCCGGCTTTGTGTCTGCAGAGAAACCTGCAAATCTGCTGTTTCATCGCGTCTTTGGCTCATGTCAAAGCAGTCCTGGTGTGTTTACATGCACCAGTGTTTCCCGTTGACACTGAGGCTGTTTGAGCTGTAATCATAACCTTAAACCGGACTGATAAAACCCAAAATATCCTCACTATAAACATCTTTATGTGAGTTGGTTTCCATAGTTATCACAATAAACGTCAAATCAGTTTGAAGGCGGATTTATGGCCTTGAGTCAAAGTTAAAAAAACCAAATCTGACAATATGAGAATGATGTAAAGGATGGAATACAATGAAAAAAATTAGAAGATACAGTCAAAAATGATAATATTATTAAAGATGTGAACAAAGTAAAAGAAGAAAATAATGTATAAGATGAATCATAAAGTATGGAGCTCATTTACTGCTTATATTAATTGAAATAAATCAAAATAAATAGACTTTAATGTGAGTTCTGATTTAAAAAAAAAAAAAACAAAAAAAAACAGAAAACATGAAGCTGATGATGGGACATAAATAAACCTAAAGATGTGATCGATTTCCAGATGCAGATGTTAACACATGTCCTGATAGTTTTAACCCTTTACGCTGAATTCTTGCACAGAAGTTGTACCATGTGACCAGATGGTGACGGAGCAGAACAATGGATCTGCGGTCGACCCTTTGTCACATCACATCACAGACCGGATCTGATTCTGTTTCCAACGCGTAACAAATTAACCGCGGCGGCGGTGGCGGCTCACGCGTCTGCACACGCTCACGGCGGGTTCAGGTCCCAGAATGCTTTGTGTCTGCAGAGCTGATGTCTTTGTGCTGGTGACAGGCTTCTCACACGGCGACTGTAAACACTGACACTGATACGTTGTCACGGAAACGCTGACACATCGCTGAGTCCCGTCCCTGGGTTTTTGGAGGCGATGGGGTGGGTTTCATCACGGTGACGGGTCAGTCGGGGCGGGTGGGGGTTTGTTTCGAGGTGTGCGTCTGTTTTTATGATGTGCACAGGTCGACTAAGTACCTACAGGAGATATAAGGTAACATAAGGGGGTCAAATATACGGCTCGTGGGCCAAAACCGGACCGCCACAGGGTCCAAACCGGCCGGTGGGATGGATTTATGAAATGCAAAAGTTACATTCATGATATTAACGACTATAAACAGTAATGATAGACCGATATATTGGGCTGATATTTACGTTTTTTTTCCTGTTGCGTTGGTCGATATACTTTTTTTCTTTTTTTCCCTGCCATGATTTACTGACAGGCGAAGCTCACGGCGCCTCCGTGTTCTTGGAAATAATAGTCGCTTTTCCATTGACCCTCAAATATCGCAAATATAACTTGCGCATGAAAATTCACCTAATGGAAAAACGACAATTTCGAGAAAAATCGCGTTTTTGCGCTGGCA
>JAPTMW010000028.1:31030927-31044936 GCA_029822955.1 Ostorhinchus angustatus
CCCTCTGGTGGATTGATTGAGAAATGCTCATTCCAACGTATAGGACACATGGAAGTATGAAGGCAGTGACACATGACTTAGAAATGTACAAACCTATTTACTGAAGGCTCTCCCATCAGCTCCAGTTCTGTTATGGTGCACAGCCGGGCTCTGCATCTGAACCGTACCGAACCGTGACTCAAGAACCGCAATACGCACCAAACCGTTGATACCCTGTACTGTTGCATCCCTAGAGGCGACCTTGTTGTGATATACGGCTCTGCAAATAAGACTGAATTGAATTGAATGTGGCCCGCGGACTGTACGATACCCAGGTCTGGTCTGTAGCGTCACCGTCTCCAACTAGTACAGAGACACTCAGCACCCATCAGCACCACCGCTGATGTAAATACAACACTCACCCACTGAAAAGTTAAATAGGAGGTGACACATGAAGGAAAACAACAGCCGTGGAACAAAGACAGTTTGTGCCCTATAGATGTGTTGGATGACCTAGATAAAGCTCTCTCCTGTGGTAAAAAGCTGAAATTAATTCCATACTGCTACAGCCGCGCTTGTCCCACTTGTCAGGCATTGGCTGAAATGTGCAGGATTGAACCGTGGCGTCTTGGCTGTGCACCCCGTTTCTTTAATAAGTACGTGTCAGAATCGGCAGTAACGCACTGAAGATACGGGAAATGTTAACAATGGCACCCACGTTTGACATGAAACGGTGTGCCTATATGTTGTGTGTCAATATGTGTGTAGTGGAGCTCCAGCAGATCCATTGTGCTGGAAGCAAGGAAAGAGAGCAGAGAGCAGATCAGAGGATGTTCTATAATAGTTCCTCTACATAACTTCCACCAGCTGGTGTACACCCACAGAATGGAAAAACTGCTCTTTAGGGTTCGGCCTGTTGTCTTACTATGCGACTTAATGAAACTCATCAAAGGGAAAAGCAGTGGAGAGTAAGGTTTTGAATGAATTACAGGATAATTGCTGAGGCTTTTAGATGTGGTATGATGCAGCGCAGGCTTGGTTATAGGGAAAAGGAGGCAGAGTGGGAGGATAGCAGGGTGAATTCCTCCTACTTTGGCGGATCCTTGTGTGGGATGAAGCTTGACTTTGGAGACATTCTTGGGTAGATCCGCTGCATGGCTAAATTAATGATTAGAGCTTGTTTGGTCGTATGCAAATAACCATGAGCATCTGCGTTACACTCCTATCTTCTGACATGTTCCTCATTCCCGCTCGTTTCAAGTTGGAGCAACCACCTCTCTCAAAAAGGGCAAATATAGTCGCAGAAAAGGAAGTGAGAGCCTGTCATCTCAGTGACAATGAGTGACAGCACTCCCCTGATACCATGGCAACACAAGGAATTCTACTCAATAGAGCCCATGACGAATCAGGACCTTGATGTTCACTGCTTTCCAACAGTGGATAGAAGGGGGAGGGAGATCAAGGACAGAGCCACTCAGATGAGGAACGGTGGGCAAGATTTATATAAATCATAAAAGTTCATAGCAGGAGTGGATGCTTGTTATTATGAAACAATTTAGATAAGTTGAAGCATTAATGGAATGATATAATACCAGTGCAATACTCAGCTGGGCTTGTTCAGATCTGAAGTGGTTATGAAGTGTTTCAAAGATTCTTCTCGATGTCAGATTTGCTCTTGATTGTGTGCGTCCGTGACTTTTGTGTAGCAGTCTGAATCTAAGGTAAGACAAGATAATCCTTTATTAGTCCCACAAGGCGAAATTCCAAATTTACAGCATCAAGAGTGGAGTGAATCTGTTCTGGCAACTATTGAGTCAGTTGTTGCGAGTAAATTTATTTATTTTTTATTTAATCTTTATTTATAGGGGTCATATTTATTTAAACCCACTTTTATTGGTCTTTGGTTCATTCATTTGTGTATTTGGACCCTATTAGTTCCAAATGTTTGAATTTGAACCTTCCAGGTCCTGCAAAGCTATCTTTATATTAATTTTGGCCAAAATCAAGTGGATTTGTAAAACCTGTTTCAATTTGTTACGTCTATAACTAGTTACGTCATTTGCACATATAAGGTCCAGACTTCCGACGAACATTTCTCCGAGTGCGACATAATTGTTTCTCAGCAGCAGCGGTTGTAGTAAAAACGGAAAATATGTCCAAACTTCGAGTCGATTACCTAAAATGTTCAGTTTTTGGTTGAATGGGACAGAGCAGCACAGCCAACAACCTGGAGGGGGCGGGGCCTGAAGTGTCTCATGTGCATTTAAAGGGCCAGCGCGGGTGATCTGGCCAAGAGGTCAGCAGCACGTTATAAGAACAGTTCCGAGGATGTGACAGTATAGATTGAAACATAATATTTTAGAGGTGCAATAGTGTTTTCAACAAGAAGTGCAGGAGCTATAACACAACAAACGATAATTCAAAATGTAAAAGCACAGACACTGTCCGATGGTCTCACGCTGTCTGTCCGTCAGGATAGAACGAAAGGCTCCAAGTGGAAGAACTTCAGAGAGTTTCAGTTCAGTCTGTAGAGTATTCCATGCCGAGGGGGCAGCAAAGCTGAAAGCTCTTTTTCCAAATTCAGTCCTTACCCAAGGAACAGATAAAACAAGTGTAGTGGAAGAATACAAGGCACAGCAGCTGCTTGTTTTCAGCAGTGAAGTGCACACATAAGTTCTTCAACATGAGGAAAGTTCAGCTTTGGTCAGTGCCTGTGATGGTGGATAACATTACTCTGTGAGAAAACTGTGAGGTTTTGTAAATAGTCACGAGTTCCAAACCTTTTTCCTGGGGACCTTTTATGTATTTAACCCATAAAGACCCAAAAATCCAAAGTCTTCTACTGATCTAAACTGTTGAATACCTGTTGATCTGGTAATCCTATCAATAAATCTAAATAACTGGTGTAAAATGCAGTTTTTCATCTTTCATAGTCATCAGATAGGACCCATTTGGATGTTCAGAGGCTCTGTAGTTACCATGGAAAGAGCGGAGGGAGTATGAGCAAATGTCGGAAAAATGGGAAAATGCAAGTTTCAGCAGAAGTGATTGGAGGAGGAACTATTCAGGACCTGGTTAAAGTCGGTGGACGGTAAACCGACTTAAAACTGTATCTGCAGTTGGAAATGGTCGTTAAATTTGTTTAAAGTGGCATTAAAAAGGGCATCAAATTAGATTTACTGATACCTGCAGAAACCCTGCATTAAAAACATGCTTCTTATTGAAAGTTTGGTTGAAATGTACATTTATTTGACAATCCAAATCAAATTTCTCCTCTGATTTTGGATTGGATAGCATTATTTTGTATTTACACCACTGGTAACTGAGGAGGACATACTAATACAGACTGAAGACTTATAGTTGTTTCTTTTTTGTGGCTCCTGAAAGTAAAAAGGATCATACAGTTAATATCTACCTGAGATATCAAGTACAAAGTTGTGCCTTAAAGAACGTATTACAGGCGAGATAAGTGCGTTTGCGTGGATGGGGGATAAACAGACTGTGGTGCAGGGACACTATCTTGGGAAATTCCATGCTTCATTCTGGCACTGCTTTAATTTCCGTTTAATCCCAGGAGCAGGAGTTTAACGAACCAATTAATTGCAAAGTCAGATTAAATCCCTGAAAGCCTTGAAATTATCTCTGTGTGCAGTGTTTCTCTGAAGCTCATGACACACATATTATTGTCCCCAGTTAATTTCGTATTGTACAATCTCTGTTGGAAGCCAACAAGTTCTTGAATCATGAACTCCCACTTATCTGACGGTTTTATCTGTCTCCTCGGGCGCATGTTTTAAATGTTCTGCAACATGTTGGCTTTTCTCTGCCGTGCTGTCCTTAACCGATCCAGCCACTGGCAATCAAAAGCATCTACTGAGGTAAATGTTTAATACCTGCTGATCCATTTATCGTATCAATACATGTTATTAATTGGTGTAAAATACAGTTTGTCATCTTTTCATCATCATCAGATATGACCCATTTAGACGTTCATAGGCTCCGTAGTGAACATAGAAACACTGTCATCATCTAAAACATTGATTCACCAGTAAAACCTTGGAGTTTGGTTAATGAGAGTGGACGGAGATACTTGTTTATATTCAGTTAATGATAGATTTAGCTGAAAAAGTAAATTTCTGGGATTTACTCGTAGCTGAGTTTGAAGGAAAGTCCTATTCTCAATAAATCTCATTTACATCAGTAGTTTGGTGGCCTTCGCAGATTATATCGATGTAAAAATCATACATTCCATCCATATAAACAGCTGATTTTTTTTTTTTTTTTTTGCATTTTGTGTATATTTTAGAGGGAAATTGAAATTGTTTTGTACAAAAGCAAAAGTTCCAAATGTTAATTCAATAGCATTGTTGTTCATTTATCTCTCAATAGGAAACTGTAGAAAAAACAAACAAACATAAGTTTAATCCATAAAGACTCAAACATCCACTGGCGACCATCTACTGATCTTTGTTTTATGTTCATTTATTGATATCTTTGCTGAAAAAGTCACTTTTTGTTCAGCTTTGTCTATTTTTGATAGAAAAAACCTTCAACTTTAATCTGACTTTTTATGACCATCTACATGATCAGTGAATTCAATAGAGGAAGATACCGGATTCACACTGAAAAACTACAAAATACCGAAGATAATATTATAATAAATGGTGATAAATCACTTAAGAAAGGTTTGATCTTGAATAAAATTTATTTGGGAACTGCCACAAAAGTAGCACTGGGTGTTTATGGGTTAAAATGTCTCCTCGGCTCATGTACAGATAACTGTGTGTTTCACGTAGCTTACACTGCACTTTGCCTCACACTTCAGATTAGCACCAGCTAAAAGGGCAGGGATCCCTCGGTTATCTTCCTGCAGACAGACGACAGACCATACAACAGACAGTCCAGTCAGTAATCCCTGTGAGGGTCCCGCATATCCCCAGCCTTTAAGGGACAAATCTTGGATTATAAAGGTGACACTGGTCCATAGAGAGTAGGGGGCTACACACACCTCATTATAGAGAAAGCAGGATAAGACTGGAGATGTCTGAGCTGAGTGGGCTTACAGGTAGTAGAGCTGGGTCAAACTCCACCAAGGCTGGTTTTACTGGTCCCACGGAAGTAAAGTCATCTACATCAGACTAATCTCATGAAATCGCGTTGTCTTTCACACCAGTTAATTGCATTTGGCATGCTATACATACGCATTTTCATCCTTTCATGTGTTATTCAACGCCATTTGATGGTGTCAATGCGCTAGCCACTAATCGCTAACCCTAACTGCTAATTGTACTGGCTGCTAGTTGTGCTATAGGTGTGTTATTTTACGCGGCGTAAACATACACGCTGAAAGCATATATTGCATACAGATAATACAATTAAAAGTGGCGTGTTATCTGTACGCAATTCATGATATCACATCTACATGATCTTTAAAAAACCAGTGGGTTGAATCCAGTGTGGTGCAAGTTACTTCCAAACTGTAATCCATTACAGACTACTTGTTACTGTTATTTAAAAGTAATTCCTCTCAGAATTGTAATGTATTACATGACTCCTGTATTACTTTTGAGTTCCATACAGACTCTCGTCATAAATGGTGTGTGCGCATGCTAACTAGCTTCAGTAAAGCAGGGTTAGGGTTAGTAATGAGCATACGTCCATGTGGCCAGTGTACTGTCTTCTGCCGTCTTCACCCATTGGCTGAACACCAACAGGAAATAGAACTTTCCTACCACATTTTTGATTTGTTAAGTTCTTGCGGTCTTGCTGTTTTTTTTTTTGGTTTTTTTATTTGAGCAATTAAATTATGGGCAGAAGTGTGTTATAAGTTGTAACACAAACGCTACTGAACATGTACCGAGTAAAATATTACCGAAAATTGATTAGTAACGCTTTACGCTACTGCGTTACAGCAAAAAGGAATCAGTAACTGTAATACATTACATCAGATAAAACCTGAAAAGGATATTACTAATGCTTTGACAGGACACAGACTGTAAACTGTGCCTTGATTTCAAAGCTTAAATGGTTTTGCGGGGACTCAATATCGAGGCAGAGTGTGATAAGGTCATTAAAATCGCACGCCACTGGGATTTGGAGAGGACTGGCCCAGCCTAATGGACAGTCCAAGAGGTACCAGGCAGGCGGGCGACTTCAGCAAAGAGCGCTGGGAGACCACAGAATGAACATTAATGACAGAACTGCCTGTGCTGGTTAGGGGGCACTTCTCCGTTCATCCTTGTTCTCCTGGGAGTCTCCGGTTACAACATGTTGATTTCACTACTGGTGATGCAACTTCAAAACCTTATAAGATCACTCTGCCTGTTTGTCTTACTATTGTTAACAGTTAAATGTGATCCAAATGAAATATATGAGGAAATTTGCCAAACTGAGATGAAGAACAACCATGTAGAGTACCATTCGTGAGGTCTTATAATCTCATTGGACGAAGCCTGGAGCTGATCTGTGGGAAATGGTCTGTTTTGTGTGTGTTTTAAGACAATGAACAACAAATTTTACACATCTGATCAGCAAAATGGGCTGCATTCCAGAGTACTGGGAGGTAGAATATATCTCACTTGGAGGTAACTACAGCCCACCTCAAGGTATTCCAGGTGATCCATGTTGAACATAAACAACAAATATGGAGATCGCACATCTAAGCTCCTGTTGAGGCATTGCGACAGTGCTGTGTTCTCGAAACAGACTGATCTCGTGAAATTGCGTTTTATGTCACGCCAGTTCTTATAATACTTTGCTTGCTATACGTATGCATTTTTATCCTTTTGCATGTTATTCAACGCCATTTGATCGCGTGTCAATTTATGCCAAGAACTCCGGTTTACATATCTATAACAGCTAACCCTAACACTTACCGCTAATCGTGTGGTATTTGACGCAGCGTGAACATACATGCGGAAAGCTTATAATGCGTACAGATAACATAACAATTGAAAGTGGCGTGTATGGCATGTATATTTACGCAATTCATGATATCACGTTGGACGAAATGCTAACCAATGTTAGGTTTAGGGTTTGGGATTAGCGATTAGCGGCTACCGCATTGACACGCCATCAAATGAATAACATGCGAAAGGATGAAAATGCGTAGTATAACATGCCAAATGCAATAAACTGGGTTATTACAGTAATTTCACTCACGCCTGTAATAGAAGCTGGAGAAAAGCCGTTTTAGCAGAATTATAACATGGACTAAATTGTAAGTGACTTCTAGATTTTGAAAGTTCTAAGTGCTCTGAAAAAATGTGCAAAAGGACTCATTCACAGCATATTTTCTAACCTTTTTACAGTCAAAATAACAAAAAAAAAGTCCAGAAAGACCATGTTAGGCTTAGGGTTTAAGGGTTAAACTGACACCAACAGTGACATGCGCATAAAGCTATGCTAATGCTCAGAGGCTAATTAGAGTCAAAGCAATTACAACATCAAAAAAGTGCTTGAAAAGAGGTCTGAGGGCTCTTTACCCATCTGTTTCAGCTCTTGATGAGCTAAATATAAGTTGTAGATCAAGAACTTCGTGAATGCACGCAGCATAAAACATGTTCCAGGGACTTGATTACCTTCACAGCTGAAATACAATGAACTGCAGTTTGAAGGACTTTGGTTTTTGTGCAAATGTTACATAAATTTGAGTGAAAATCCATGTTTAGCATACTTTCAGAATGTTTCAGAGCAGAAGTGATATCCGTACAATTAAACAGAACATTTTTCTCAGAATTCTTAACGCTCAAGTGCTGCATTTGAACTCGTGCCAGTGAAATCGGTCAAATTTTTTATTTATTTTTTTTAAAGAAACATGTTGAGATACGCTATGAGTTTTAAGATGCATTCGAGCATTCACGCAGCGCCATAGCCTGTAAATTTGTGAATCTGAAGGCACTGAATTAAACACTACTTATATTTGACCTGACAAGCCCAAGGTGTGGGTGTGATAAGCACAGTTCAGTAATGAGAGAAACATCTGCTTCAACCACAAAACAAATTTTCACTTGCTGTTTTATTTGAGGCAACATAAATCAAGTCGGTCTCACACAATGTTAAAAAGGCCTTTTCAGAATGGGGATTAGATTTGGATTAGCTTTGTCAGCACATATATGTCAACTCCAAGTCTACTGTCTCAGATTAATGCTTGCCCTTCCCATGGGATTAGGATTAGGGTTTGGACAATGCAGAACAAAGATTAAGGGACAGAGAGGAAGGCGATTGTCTTATTACCTCTGAAACAGGCTTTATCTCAGAGTGTCTTTTCCAGTTTGGTGTTCTTTGACTTCAGATATGTTCGTCCTTAACTGTTTTTACACCGATTAGCCATAAATAAATCCTCTGCTTGTAAAAACTTTGGTTACATCACAACTTTATTTCCTGCCGCTGACTCACCCAACCAACATGACTGAACCTTGATAACCTTTTTCCAGTTTTCATGATTGCAGTGTTTCCATTGTGCAGATGAAAAATGGTTTCCTTTCCAGAACACATACTAAAAGTACCCTTTATGTGCTTGAAAACACATTTAACATCCTGTTTGGACCTGTGCAGCCTAACCTCACATGACGGGTGCTAGTACGTGTGAAGGAAAAACAGTAATTGAAAAATAGAAGCAAGATTTATTCTGTGCGTGTCTGCACAAATGGAAACGTTCTTTCAAGAACAAGGTTAGAAATTCTGTACCTTTAAAAATAGCAAACCATCATAGTATGAAATTACTCCATCTACACTGAGGTGGTAGTAATAAATTGAGTCATTCCCAGTGTTCTATGTCCCAGTGTGTGTGTCCTCACCTTATGGTCGTATATGTTTGGAGGATCAGGGTAGGCTTTAGGTTCTAATCTGGAAACTTATGCTTCTTTTCCACTGACAGTATCCGCTCAATTTAAGTCAACTTTACTAATTTTAGCTCAGTTATGGTTCAAGCACACAGTTTTTTCCACTGCTGGCATAGTATCCTCTTAATTAACCTGTTCCAGTGTTGTATAATAAAGTAATAATGCTTCACTACTGTACTCAAGTATAGTCTAAACTATCCTCATTTGCTGTGGGTGCCTGACATGGCAGCCCACTGCTCCTACTGCAGTGTGTGGTGTGTTCCTGCAGGTTCAGCTAATGATGCATTAAAAGCAGAGGATGAATTTCAGTGTTCGTTGCATGTCTGCATGTACAGTCGTGTAAAAAATTATTAGACCACCCCTTGTTTTCTTTAATTTCTTGTTCATTTTAATGCCTGGTCCAACTAAAGGTACATTTGTTTGGACAAATATAATGATAACAACAGAAATAGCTCATAGTAGTTTCATTTCAGAGCTGATATCTATCCATTTTCCATGTTTTCTTGATAATGACCGAAATGACTTCAGTTCTTACATCAATATCTATGTCATTGTACTGACAAAAACAGTACTTTTAGGCATTCCATGTTCCATGAGTTAGTACTTGATTGCATAACCACTGTTTTTGATGACTTTTGACGGTCTAATCATTTTTTTGCATGACTATCATATACTGACAAATAACGAGTCAAACTGTCAACTGTTACTTATGCCACTCACCTTTGATAGACCAATACAGCATTACCTTAGTAAAACAAACATGTATGATGATTATCTGGAAGCCCTTTTTGTACAATTGTCCTTTTTCTGGCATCCACTGCTCCTGACACCAAGAGATGATCATAAATGAGATCTTTGCTCACCTTAGTTCAAACATTATTCAACAGTTGACACTGACAGTTAGCATCCTGCTACTTAAACACAGCCTCCCATATGTTATTAAATTGTCTGTGTCTGTATGGTGTTTTACTCTCTTTTACTTTTCTTTAGCAGCTCTTATTCTATTCCCCGGTGGTAGCTGCCAGGAGGATGTGTGAAGTCGCTCGGTGCTCAGGGCTGCCAGGTGTCTATTTTCCTTGTCTTTCCAACCTTCAAACAAAAGCAGCCTCCCTCACAACAGCCTGGAGGGTTGTGTGTTAACAGCAGTTCAACAGTTGGGAGCCTAGCAATTACAGCACCCCTCCTCTATGCCTGTAATTGCAAAGGGAGCTGCTTCCTGAGTGATCAGAGTAGCGAGCCTGCCACCAGGGAGACTGGCTTCATCACCTCTGGCAGCCCCAGGTAAATGAGGGTGTTTTGCTTGAGACTTAAATAAAGGTTGTTTTGTTAATCAAGTGGGGTGATTCATATCTCACCTCAACCATAACCTTTGCTCCTCTGTTCGCTGCAATGCATGATGGATGGGATAGGTGGCTCGCGGCAAGTGCATATAACTTGTGGGGCCTATTAAATGCTCCTGCAACAAAAGCAAATATGTACTGTATAACGGACAGCTGTCATATCAGCAGCAGCACAGTGGTCTACAAATAATTACTTGTGCTCCGGGTCATGGCTCAACCAGCCTGACAGGAAAAAATACATCATGTTTACATCCACGTAAACATAGTAAGTTGTAAACTCTAGCTTAAGGGTATAGCCTCACCCCATGGAGTGTTAAATGTCACCAGGGACATAAAGGAATGCCAGTTTTCTTCATATGTCGCTTCTCTCCAGATGAGAAACCTGACACTTTGTTATGTGTTTGTGGGGGTCATGGCAACAAAAGCCTCGTCTTGCAGCAGCAGCTTGAGACAACTGAATGCAACGAGCGTCAAAGCGCTCATTAGCCCGTTAGCCCGGCGATGTGCAAGATGGTAAATTACACAGTGGTGCACCCTTCCCATAGGAATGAAGAATCCCAGGCAGGTTTAGATGGGTGAAGGGCGACATATTTAGTAAATAGAATAAGGATTTTAACCACATGGAGTACGTTCAAAGATGACACACTACATTTTTAGATTTTCATAGAACATTTTTATTTTTTGCTTTTATAAAAATGACATGGATGCAGCTTTTAATCTTAGGCTACGTTCAGACTGCAGGCAAATGTGGCCCAAATCGGATTTTTTTTTGCTCATATGTGACCTGTATCTGATCTGTTAAAGACAGTTTGAACTGCACAAATCCCATTTTTCTCAAATCCAACCCAGGCCACTTTCATATGTGGTCCTAAATCCGATACGTATCTGATATTTTGCAATGCAACTTCAGTCTTTATCCAACCTTCGCAGGAAAAACATATTCATTTCCGTAAACACAGTGCGTGCCTGCATGGTCACGTATTGCATCAGAACCTCTTTTGCGTATGCGGATCACTTCATGGTCGCATTCAGTTCATACTCAGAACTAATAGAAGCCGCATTTAATGTGTAATATGAACGAGCACACAAAAAAAAATCAGATTTCACCCAAAAAACTGAATTGTGCATTAAGACCTGCTGTCTGAACGTAGCCTTAGTCAAATCTGCTTCGTATTTATGTTTGTGATGTAATGCATACAGCAAAATAGTGCCTCTACTACAACAGGGTTGCAATATATCATTGTGGAATGATGGCATTACTGACAACTGTATGTTTACAAAGGTTGAATAAAACTCAACCAATCATGAGACTTCAATGCAGAATTTTGGCTCTTTTTTTTTTTTTTTTTTTTTTACACCTAACAGAAACAAAATGCAAAGATCCCAAGAAATGTTTTCATTAGGCTTTCGGTCGATGAACTGATGTATCACGGGTAAGGACACGTGTAGTATCACCTCAAAAAACAGTAAAAGAGCTGTATAGAATGATCAATAAGAGCTGTTTCGGACAGATCAATGAACGGGAATGAGTCGTATCCATCATTTCGTGTTTGGGAAGAGTCATAAAAGATTAGGTTTAATGAAGCTTTCGTAGCAGCTTTTTCGGGAAATGGATAAAAACACCTCACGTATGCCGTGACAGGACCCTCAATTGGACGCTAATCAAAATTCCAATGCATAAAACTACATAAATGAAGTCAAAACACTGCAGTGGAAATGAATATTATTGTATTAAGTTTAAGTTGCTTCCAGGGCAAACCATAAACTCACTGCCATTAATGGACCCATGGTTTATTGCAGTGTCCTAGAGATCAAGGCAGTGCCATCACTCAGGTCTAATTGACATGATGAGGAGCTATTACCGTATTGATTCACCTGGCAAGTGGCACTGGATCAGCTGAGGCCTGTATCGACCTGACTAAGTGGGCCCACAGACCTCCGAGGGTCAGGCAAATGTTAAGGGGAAATTACCAGTTGTTTATGGAATTGGATCTGGTTCAACTTAACATACTTAGCAAAGCTGCGTTTTGGGAAAGTAATAAGTGGTTATCCATAAGAAGCCAAAAAAAAAAAAAAAAAAAAAACGTCCTGCGATGAAAAACGATACTGATTCAGCTTATAATACCCGTAAAACAATTAGGAAAATGAGTCTGAACTTCAAGAATAAAAAGTTTGGTGAATCATGAGTAAACCTGGTTAGGCAGCATAGTGAGTTAATCACTAATCACAATAAATTATCATAAAATAGATTTCTGAACTTCTTTTTTTTTTTTTTTTTTTTACATATTTGCCAAATACTGTACATACATATATAACAAAATCTCCCAAATGATAAAATTACAAAAAAAAAAAAAAAAAAATTATCAGTCTCATGTTTGTCTCTCAGTCCCAGCCAAAATCATGACCAGTCATTTGATAAAATTTCCTATTAAACGGTTTGTAAAAGTCCCTCAGTGTCTGCACCACCTCTGGGTCAATATTGGGGTGTGTCCTGCCTTTGGTCTTGCCCAGACAATGTGGCTTGCTGTTTCCCTCAGGTCTCTTAAGGCAGGGGAAGCCCTTTGCTGGATTAAAGTGGAAATATTTCTCTGTCACCACCTTCCGGAGTCCAAGAAAGTCCTGAACGCGAGCCATTTCACCTGCCGGGTCGCTTATCAGCCGCTCTCCGCTCACGAACAGTAACTGCTCCATGGGGAAGTACTGCAGCCAGCGGTCCAGGTGCTTAGCGTACATACCGATCTGGACGGCGCTCCACGTGGTGTCGATCAGACCGGCTGACGTGTTCTTAAAAGTCAGGCTCTCAAAAGAAGGGATGTCCGGCTTTTTGGAGCGGGTCTGGGTGTAGTCCGAAATGGCTCGGGTGACGGGATCCCGGACGACTACGATCAGCTTTGTGTCTTTAGACATGGTGTAGATTCGAGCAGGAACTTCTTTTGTGACGTAGTAGCTGGGGGTCTTCTCCATGGTCAGCTGGCCCTCTGAAGACTTTGGCATCAATTCCCTGTAAACGGCACAATTACAGGGATTTATGACAACAATAAAGCACGGTTTATCCATGAAAACGCTTTGGTTAAAGATATTAGAGGTTTGATGTTTACATTAACTGTTACTGTTTTAGTCTGGCATTTAATTTTAATTCATTAGTGTATGAATGTCCCTTATTGTTGCTCCCTTACCTAAATTTCTAAAATATTTTTCATGCTCTGACTGTAAATAATAATTTTCTACCACAACTAACCATCTACTTTCTTCACATCTCACTTAAGGAAGAAAAATCTCCCATTAAACTTTAAGGAAATATTGATGTTTATATCTCAAATCAGCCCGTTACAAACTGTAGCCATTTTTCTCCATATAGTTTATAAACGTCAATATTTACATTAAAATCAATGTTGAGAGAAATTCAGTAAAAACCATCTCTGAGGCATGCAATGATATTTATCCCAATATGAAACTATATTATAACATTTGTCATTATTGTTTTATGGGTGAAGTTAAGGGAAGGTTAACATCTGGTAAAAAAAAAAATAATAATTACAATGATCTACACCAAAATTATATTTTTGGATACATAATTACTTATATTTTCAGGAAAATGTACTTTGAAATAAGAAAAAATTTGTGGAAAAAAATAATTTGAGGAGTTTTATGAGTGTGAATGTTTGGAAATGATATGTGGTTCTGGGTTCATTTTATAAACTCTCATAAATAAACTAAATTTATTCCAAATACATATCATGATCCTAGTATTGTGATTTGTATCGTACACCGTAAATTTTGCTGTGTCAAATTAACACTAATAGAGTTGATTTCAACTTTATTCTAGAGTGTATTTGGTCCCTATCCA
>JAPTMW010000028.1:32063504-32077486 GCA_029822955.1 Ostorhinchus angustatus
CAGGGAGTGAGTCCGGGGCTTATAGCACAGCCTCTGGAGACCATCTCAGCCAGATGCTCAAAGAGCTGGAAAGCCAGGAAACAATAGCCACAACTGACAGCCAGGGATATTATGGGTCCAGCAATGCTGCCCTTTAAGTTTTAGTACTTGTATGATATCTTCACACAGCTCACGTCTAAATTCACCAGTGTTTTGCAGTGAGTCCAGTCCAGTGTAGTGATAAACTTCCAGACACATCCAGGTACTATAGAGACCAGCTTGTGCAAAAGTGCAGTTGTGCATTAAGTTCCCTCTGGCAATAGTGTCATAGCAGTAGGCATAAAAACATACTGTGTCAAAGCAAATCTCCTGCAAAATCCCTGCATGTCACTGCATGTCACTGTTGTTTGAATAAATGTAGAACCATATCTGTGACTCTGCAGCAGCTGTCCTGTAACTTATAGTGGAGTTTTTACAATCTAGGGCATATTTTGATTTGTTTTGGATAACCAAGGAAAGGCAATATCTTCAGTTACTATTATTATTTTTTGTCAGCAACAGGGAAAAATTCTATAATAACCTTTCGACAAGCAAGAACTGTGCAACTTCTGTTGGTTCTGTTTTCAGACTTTAGAAAACCTCGTCTGCAATGGAAAATTATGGCCAATCATAAGTCTTTTCTGCAGGTGATTGGCAGCTGTAATGACTAATAGCTGTCAAGTCTTTGTCAGTCACATCTCTACCGTGCAGACTCTGTAGCTTGTTAAAAACGTAACATGGAAGCTCCACTAACTGGAAGATTTTGGCCTCACTTTTGCAGAGAAGCGTAAAACAGCATTTTTGTCCTCATTTCTGCCGACTGAGTCTCTGGTAAAAGCTTATTTTAAAAAGTAAAACACAAGGATTGATCAATGAATTTTAATTCATCAAAAGTCTCAGCCTGTGTTTCTTGCAACAGGCCTCATATCTTTATGAAGAACGGTGTGTCCATTAATATAAAAACAACACAGACTCTCTTTGGTGTGGCAATGCTGCATTCATTTCCTTCTTCAATACTGTGTTTATCTCCCTGGAGATGGAAGTGCTTCTCCTTTTGCTGTATAATATGGTATATTTCCCTCCTTTTTTCTCCACTCGTTATTACTCGCTTTACATGAGAATGTGTAAATATGGAATTATTGAGAAATTGATTGTTGCTCTCTTCTGTCCAGTGTGGCCTTCCTCTCATTAATCTCTAATGCCTGCAGAAGAAGCTAAAAATCCATCTGGGGCCCTCACTGCAGACAATTGTCTGAAAGACCCGTTCCATCCAAATTGAATTAGAATCAATGTGGAACATACACAAGCAAGAGCATCATTAGATCAAGAGAAGTAACTACAGAGAGGGACAGTGAAGGAGGAGACGAAAAGCAGCTGATCGCTCTTCTCCTTTTCAGGCCATGTTATCAGTCCTTCAAATGAGATCAGCAGGAATGAAATTTGGTTTTCTTTTATCTGTTCTTCAAGTGTTCATCTCTGCGTCTGCCTGTCGCTCGCTTTTACACACATGCAGCATACAGGAAGAAAAAAAAAAAACTCATAACTTTACCAAATGCCTGTCGAGCCCAGCCTTGAGCCTTCAAGCCTTGATGTAAGCACCACTGTCTTTCTGCAGAAAAGGAGAAGAGGGGAATGTGGAGAGGAGGAGGAGAAGCACAAAGAGTATGTGATGGAGGGGAAGGAGAAGCAGAAGGAGGAAGAGAGCACAGAACAGAATAGAGGAAGTGACGGTGAATCATGTGCAAAGACACAGCTGGTGTGACTGGGCTGCCTGAGTAAGAGCAAGATGGGTGACAGACTGGGAGAAAGATGAAAGGCTGTGGGAGTGTACAGTGGAAAACGAAGAGGCGTATTATAGTGAAGCTGAAAGCAGGTCAGCGACAAATGGAAATACAAGGTGATTGATATGCCTGTCACAGTGGCAAAAGGCAGAGATATGAGTTAGGGAAATATGGCACACAACCTGGAGAGGAGTCAGCGAGAGATTAGTGAGCGTTAGATAGCGAGATTTGGTCGACAGGAGATGAAGAGATACTTTGGGAGAGCGCAAAGCTAAAAGCAAAGGAGGACAGGGTAGGCGGACGATTTAAGTAATTTTGAAAGTGATACAGTTTGTAGGCAGGAGAGAGTTGTGAGAGGTGGTTGAGACTGGGAGAGAAGATATGGTGTGAAAAAGAGAGATACAGGGAAAGCAAGATATGCTGGTGGGGGTGGAGGGATAGAGATAGATAGGCCGGCCTGGAGTGAGACAGAGTTATCGGCCATGATCGATCTGGCCGGCTGATGCCAAATGGGGGGTGTAATGATGGGTAATGATATGAGCCTGGAGAGGGAGCGCAGTGTGTGTGTGTTTATGTGTGCGTCCTGGATCCATGACCACACATTAGCTCACACTTTCATTAATAGAACCAATTCATCGCACCTAGCAGAGAAGGTTTAATACACGCCTCCATAACAATCTATATGTACTGAACATACAAGTCACCCGAGTCGCCCAAGCTTTCTTACTCCATCCTCTTATCCATCTTCATCTCTGACTCTTTCTCGTAATCCAGACTCTGCCTTCGCCTGTATTTCTTATTTTCATTGCCTGTATCTGTCTGTTTATTTTCCCCCTTCATTCCTCTTTTCATTTCTCCCTCACCCACTATGAATCTGTGAATCTTTTTTTAATTAACCAGTCAAATGAATTGTCACCGGTTAGCGCAATATTTCTATTGATAAAACACATACTATGCGAAGCCACACAAATTCACAAACACACACAGTGACATGTTTATCTGCACACCCTTGGCAGACCTGCTGACTCTTAAACTGTTTCCACAGCAACATGAAGTGGCTAAGAATAATTTATTCTGTTATGGCTGCGTATCATTAGCATTATCCTGTTCTCTTTCAACATCAGCATTAGACTCCTCATCTCACATTGATGTCAGAATTCATTGTAAAAAGCTGAATGAAATAATAACAGAGAAGCCAATATGTCAGAATGTTAGTTAGACGTTGTAGAAAAAGCAAATCTTTGGCTCATGCAACAATTTTAAGCAGAGGGTGGGGAAAGAAAACTACACAGGCTGACTAAATAGTCATAAAAATGCATGTCCATGAGCACCATTCATAGGAAGAACCAGTCTGTGGTCATTACTATGGAAACCAAATCCAGTCCAATTCAGAAATTTAGGCCAAGATCACATCTTTCAAAAGTGACAATTTTCCAGCTCGGATAGTTGACCACACTCACAGGCTCAGGGGCTGAATTACAGAAAAGAAGAATAAAATGCATTTTCAATCACAGATGGACAGCTCCACATTATATTCAATGACTAAATGCATATGAAAAATAACTTTCTTGCCTCTGATTTAACACGATTTGCTGAAACTTAATGTTTCTGAAATTACTTCATGTTTTTCCTAATTGTAACCTTAACCCATTAAACTTTAATTTTAGTACATTAAATATTATACGCTTGCAATAATGTACTGATTAACTGGAGTAACCAGCTTCTCTGGTTAAATTATAAAAACACATTTCAGATGAGACCTATAAACCAAAAGCAATTAAATTAAACATGCAGTGGGCAGGTGTTTGCAATGCCACACCATATAACACAGCAAAACCAAAGATTAATGCAATTGGAACGTGATGCTTTTTCTATTAATACTCTGCAGCCAAATCATTAAATTGAGAACTATGAATTTATTTTATATATTAAGATGAATGAAAAATGTGAAACATTGCAATATAAGTAGAGTATATAGTCTTTCAGCTGTTTGTCAAATATGTACCACATTATTTGAGATAAATAAGAATAAAATAAAATTAAAATAAAATAAATAAAAAATTATTAGACCATCAAAAGTCATCAAAATGAATGGTTATGCAATCCAGTACTAACTCCTGTGTGCATCATGTGACTAAACAGACAGAAAATAAAACATGGAATAAATAAAAGCACTGTTTTTGTCAGTACAATGCCAAAGATATTGATGTAAGAACTGAAATGATTTTGGTTATTATCAAGAAAACATGGAAAATGGATAGATATCAGCTTTGAAATTAAACTCTTCTGAGCTTTTTTTTTTTTTTTTTTTTGTTATCATTAGATTTGTCCAAACAAATGTACCTTTAGTTGTACCAAGCATTAAAATGAACAAGAAACTGAAGAAAAAATGTCCAAAAATGTTATGGTACTATACTTTTACATCAGGAGCCACTTCTTTGACACACAACAAAATTCAATGTATTAAAACTGTGTTGTGTATGTACTCAGGAGTTTAAAATCTCAGAACTCTCTTTTAGAATTTAACACCATACTAAAGTAAGAAGAGTAAATAAACTTTATAAAATATATTGCTTTTGTCATATAGTCAGAAGTCATTAATAAAATCACTGAAGTGTTTTTTCCGTTTCCGTCGCAGATGCTTTATGTCCCAACTCAAAAACAGCCAGTCTGAAGAACAAAAACGGGCTCTTTTATTCACATTATGTAATATGATTTGTCAAAAGCTTTTCTCGGTTGATAATACAGATGGTAATAGGTTTCTGATGAAGACTAACCATGGGCGGCAGTAAACGGACAACAAGCATCAGCCCATTATTTTTTTTCCAGCAGCTCCTCCTCACAACTTCACAAGCTGTGCCTAAAAAAAAACACTCATGTGGACAAACTGGCAAGTGAGGACGAGGAAAATAAATGAGAGGGAAAGGCTGGTTAATGAGAAATGCTATTTTTACTGCTTTGATGTCCCCCATCCACATAAGCACACAGCTTAGACAAAAACAAATTAGAGATGTCGACTGCATCCCAAAGACATTAAAAACATATTAGCACAACAACCATTTGAGACTGTGTCCATATGCATGTGTGTGTATGTGTGAGTGCGTGAATTTGAAATTCAGAAAAAGTATTCTCAAAGCGTATCATACCATTTGTCCACGCTATGCATATGACTGTGAGCAGTTGTTCCTTATGGCTAACAGTAGACAAAATATCCACATAATGATGCTATAGTTTCTGCATGACTAGATGACTCAGAGGCATAGTATCATGATTCATTTCCCCACTGAGTACTGTATAGAATACAGATTAACAACAATGACGTGGTTACAAACACATTTAAGGGTCTAAAGAAACTTTGTCTAACTTTTGAAACTGATGCCGATCTTCATTTTTCTCGCTCTCATCATTAATCAGTACCCGTCGTCAACCGAAATTCAGATTGATGGGAAGCGGGAAGGACGTCAGCCAACAGTAGCTGAACCTGGCAAACTTGAGATGAAACAGAGAAGCTCGACAAAACAAAAGAGATCAGCAGCTGTTGTAAGATCGGCCCAGTTATAATCTTACTGTTTTGCATTATCATGAAGATCCGATTGCGTAACAACACCTCAGTCACCTTTTGCTTGTCGTTGTAGGCGTGTCAACACTCACAAGCTTTGGCAAACTTTGCTTGTTAGGAAGCGTTCAGTAAATAAGCAGCCCACTACTTTCTCTGGGAAGTGCGTGATTTTGTGGTCAGCAGCAGTTCAGTGTGTTTTTGGTGCAAGGGTCATACAAAAGATGAAACCCAGAAACTTAATGATCTTCTCTTTGGTATGTGGTACAGGATACAGCTTTCTGGCCTACTGTACATCTGCATCAGCTTTCTGACAAATGGCTACGGTTCCTGTCGTTTTACATTTTTCTAACATTTTAACACTTTTGCGCACTTGTGTTCAGGACCAGTCCCGAGCTGCTTTGCTATTCCTAAATGCCTAAAGAAGCCCACACAAAACATACACAGCAGATGTTTTGTAGTGACCCTCAGGGATGAACTTGTCCCACATTTTGTCTTTTAAAACTGAATCCAATATCTAAACTGAGAGTCAGACCTCAATACAATTCAAGTTCTTAACTCACAAAGACCCTGTGTTACTTTTGTTGCAGTTTCCAAATTAATATTTTCTCTCTATTTCACCTTTTTTTTTTTGGGACACTTAGTTTTTATTAGTTATTTATCATTTTGTCATACAGAATATAACAAAAAACAGATAATAGTCACAATCTAATAGTAATGATAATTTAAATTACAGTTACCAAATAGCAATCAAGTTACCTGATTAATTAATTACATTTTTAGAGCAGCAGCTTATATAGCATTTCACAGGACTATGAGACAAACCACACATTAATTGTATTTAAAGAAAATATTGTCCTTATCTTATTATGTTAAGTTCCACTTGCAGCCTCAGCATAAAAGTTAATCTCTCCATTTTGTGAATTTCATCAACAATTTTCAACCAGCCCTCCTCTATTTCACCATTGTTAAGTAAATTATCACTTAATTATTAATATATTATCCTCTGTTTCTCTTCATTTTTTGCCTTCTTTCAGTAGAAATCAGGTATTTTGCTATATTTAATTCACTGATTATGTAGATGTTCCTAAAAGCTCAGATTGAAGTTGAAAGTTATTATATCAGAAAGAGAAAACTGAAGAAAAAGTGAGTTTTTCAGCAAATCTATCAATAACTGAACACAAACCAAATGTCTCCATCAAACTCTATGGGTTTTACTGGTGAATCAATGTTGTAAAAGGTGACGGGGCCTCTGAACGACTAAATGGGTCTGATCTGATGACCATGAAAAATGACAAACTGCATTTTACACCACTTATTAGCATGTATTGATAGGATTCGTGGATCAACAGGTATTAAACATTTTAGATCAGTGGAGGATTTTTTTTTCAGGTCTTTAAGGGTTAATATTCTACTGCGGAATTGACTGGGTCATTGTTTTTTTTTTTTTTTTTGAGGAAACTGTCGCACCACATTGCTTACTGTTAATAAGCAGAGAGTTATTGTTGCAAAAGCTTCATTTCTAACATTCTTCAAGAATCTTTCATTACAGTAATGACCCCTGAACACCCCGATATCAAAAGAGGCATCAGAAAATTCAAAGCAGTGAATTTGTAAAATGGGTTTTTGTCATCTGGAAAAGAAACAACCACTGTTATCCATTTGTTAATCTTGAGAACAGTTTTCATCCTAATTACTTCTTATTGATACTAATTAACAGAAATTGCAGTATCTTAATATGCTTTCCTCAGTGTAAGCCAAATATAATCGTATTTCCACAAAAATAGTGATTATTCCTTTTTGCTCTTAATATACTTATCAGGCTGCTTTATATACATACCTGTGGGGGTTAATAAGTGTCAAACTACTAGTGAATTAGTTATGAGCAAGAATGGGGGAACATTAAACATTTAATCAATTTGGACATTTAGAATTATTTGGGCACTATTAAAACTTGGTTGCAAACAATAGACTATGTTTATGAAGTGCTGTTAAGGGAGAATGACTTGTCTTTTGGTACTACAATATTAGTAATCAACAAAAATATTAACCCTTTATGGGGCAAGTGACTATTTTTGATAATTTCCACACACATTACAAGACAGTGACAGGAACAGTTACAATGAGGACAGTAGGTCTACAGTCTCATGTCCAATGTGGTCTAGAGGGTCTGTAAAGTCCACCTCTGCATGAACAGTGAGTGGACCTGCTTTGTTAGGTACCATGAAGGAATGGTACTAATGTAAGGGATGATGTTCAAAGGGATCACGTGGATGTGGACATGTGTCTGGATCAGCACTTGCGTAGGTCTAATGTTCTAAAATACATGTTCCTTTCACCTTGCACGTGTTTTTCTTGGATTTTTTATATATACATATTGTAGTTTATGGGTTTTTTTATGCCCGTGCAAGGAACCAAATATCGAAACTTCCTTTACTTTGATTTTCTATGGTAATAACTATAATTTTTTTTATTTCACAAAAATAATTTATACTTGTTATGTCCTCCAATAACACACAAAGGCTGAAATTACTATTATAGTATTTCTACGAGTTCCCTATAAAGGGTTAAGATCATAATTCATGTCCATTATAGCTATCAATACCTGGTAATTATAATAATTAGAGCAACTGAGAGAAACTGTTATGTGGGAATGTCAAGTAAAGCATTAATAAATGTGTAATTATTACAAATGTGTACTAATATGTGAACCCTTGTGCATACAAACACCACACCTAGACAAGATAAAAGATTTCCTAAAATGCAGTACAAACTAAGATCTGTGATTTGTTAGTTTGGTTGAAGATTGCCCTTACTTTCTATCACACTCTTTAATCTTTTGGGAAATTTGGACATTCATTTTTGCCACTTTTGCAAGTATAATTTTTGTCCATTCTTGCTGTTTACAAGACTTCAGCTGCTCAACAGGCTGTGTTGGCCATTGTCTGATTCTCCTCATCATGATGTCCATGCATTTTCAATAGGAGGCAGATGTCGACTGCAGATGAGACAGTCCAGACATGCACTCTGTGTGACTATGAAGTCACACTGTTACATCTCATGCAGAATGAGGCCTGGTATCATCCTGCTGAATTAACCTCAGACATCCTGGAATAAGACGTCGACTGTAGCATATGTTCCGCGAACATTCCAGTAAATACCCTCACGTTGATGGTATCTTCACACATAAGCAAGTCAGCCATGCTCTCCCACACACGATGCAGCCCCAGTCATCACAGATCCTGCTCTTGCACCTTTGGCAGAGAAAAGACTGAATGATCTCCAATTTTTTGCAGAAAACAAGCTAAAATATAAATTTCACAGCATATATTTCCACTGTTTTTCAGTCCATTTTTTATATATATATATATATATATATACACACACACACACAGGGCCCCAGGTTGCATATCCAGATACAGCAGCAGACTGTGTTAAGTTGAGTCCTCCTGTCCTAGTGTTTATATTCATCACAGTAGCATGACAGTTTCTAAAGAACTGTTGCCTGAGGGCTTAGAGGTCATACAAATTCAACCTTGGCCTTTACGTGCTCAAGATTAACTCCAACTCTCTTCCTCAACTCTCAATATTACACAGTGAGAATGTTGACAAGTCTCTCATGAAGACCAGCACAAAGCCGTGAGCCAACCTTATAAAAATTATACCTGGTGGATGCTCCTTATATGACCCAGAACAGTCTATATTCTATGTATTTCAGGCTTATGTTGCCTCTGTCCCAACTTTTTGGACTGTGTTCCAGGTATTCATTCATTCATTCATTACCTGAACCCGCTTTATCCTCACTAGGGTCACAGGGGTCACTGGAGCCAATCCCAGCTATTTATGGGCGAAGGTGGGGTACACCCTGGACATGTCACCAGTTCATCACAGAGCTGACATATAGAGACAAACAATCACTCTCACGTTCACACCTATGGGCATTAACCAATGAGCCTATCAGTGCATGTCTTTAGATGGTAGAAGCCAGAGTACCTGGAGAGAACCCAAGCAGACACAGGGAGAACATGCAAACTCCACACAGAAAGGTCCCACCCCCTTCGACTGGTACGTTCCAGGTATCAAAATTAAAATTTCTTTACATTTGCAATATGCTACTAAGTTAAAGGTGTTTTCCTGGAGCATTTTGTTTTTTTTACCAAATTGCTTAAAATCGCCTTCACACCAGGATTGCAACCAATTAAATAAATGTTCTAATACAAAAATAAAAAATTCTAGTCACCCGTGGAACAGACAGGAGTGAAAAAACACTATCCAATCATTTTTATGGTACTCTGGAAGCGTAGCTTCAGGGGTAAGTCTGAAGAAAGGGATTTGGACTTGTGAATTGTGTGTTTTCAAAATGTAGCTTGTTCAAACTGTTTTTCCAGGATCTCCTACCCTACCTTTTACCGTCCAAAACGCTGAAATCTTATATTGTTTTGTCACTTAAATCAATGCCCGAGCAAATCAGGAAATGGGGATGTGTTTCTCAGAGTTCTGGTGAAGAGAGTCACATCTGCAAAATCTTTCACTGGCTTAACACAAATCAAGTATATGAGATCACACTTTGAGAAAATTGGCAGTATCTTGACATAACATGAGTCCCAAAACACTAAGAGAAAACAGACAAAGTGGTCGACAGGAGAAGAAGAGCAAAACAACAAAGGCAGGTTGGGGGTATTTATGAGAAAACGATAATGAGTTATATGAGATCTTGCACTGAATCTCTGGGAAACACAGGAGACAGCAGAGATTAGAGAAGATTGGTTAAAATGAGGAAAATAGGAATGGCTGCAATAACTGACCACTGACTCTAGACCACAGTCAATATATCTAAGTGATTTTAGCAGTGCCGCGATGGAAGAAATGCTCCACTACACCCACAGTGCGCACAAACACACAAACACATCCAAACACGCACACACCAAAACAAACAAACTCAGAATTGGTTTAATTCCACCAGCTGGGTTTGAATGTGAGAATAGAAAGTGACATTATACACACACACACACACACACACACTGGTGCGGTTCGTGGCTGCCTGCAGCTTCATTGGGTAGGTGGGGGCAGCAAGGTTGCAGGCTGCAATATTAAACCATCAATCACCCCCCAAATTAGGCATTTTACATCACACAAGCACTTACAGCTCTCTCTCCTTCTCCCACAGGTGGGGCCCAAGCCAGGGGAAAAGAGATTACATCACAAAAGCAATGATAGTGCAGCAAGACCCATGAATACATTATACCATCATATATACACAGAGCATGGGCGAAGGTAGCAACAAGCTAATAAATCATAATGAATGATATCAAATCAACAAGTTATTTCTTTACTCTGAGGCATCTATGCAGGAACTTTCAGTGCGGAGATTGTTTGTTGCAAGGTAGCTTAAACTAATAAAAGAAAATGGGACTGTGACTTGTATTAACAGTTGTTAACAGGTTCTCATTTTTGATTCATTACACGATGCATACTGTGTCTTGTGCCCAATATAAACAAAGCAAACAGCTCATTTCAATCACCCGTGGTGGAAAAGACAACACTGTGTCCACTCTGCCGTTTCTCATGTTTTGATTATAAAAACATCTGGGGTATCAATGAGCCGGGAAGCCATTAACAAGCACGGAGGAGAACAAGCAAAAAGACAGAGAGGAGGGGAAAGATGAGCCGAGGCAATGGAGAAGGAAGAAAACAGGAGGGGAAAAAAACAGACAGGAATAAAAAGGGTGAGGGTAAATGAAGCATGGAGTTGCGTTTATCCCAATTAGCTACTGCAGGGGTCTTGGGTGAGAAGGGAGAGAGTGTCCACCCCCATTAACAGTGTTTACTGACATGCCTGCTGATTATAAGCTAGAGAGAGAAAGTGATTGCATAGCTCCCATCTCTTTGCAATACACACAAACACACGGATCATGCACGCAGAAAACCCAAGATAGTTTCTGTCAGCTAAACCTCTCACCAGTCATACCTCTGTCTATGACTCCCTCCTTTTCTCTTTGTGTTCCCGTGTGCATGAGTTGAAGGTAGATTTCATATGTTCCATTGTGAATCCCCTCAATTCTCATCTTTCCCGTCTCTGTCGCTCTGTGTTGCGTGGCGGTGATAATGGAAGTAATTACACTGGCTCCATGTCTGTTCCACAGCACAGCAACACAGGCCAGCTGTGGCACCATGATGCCTGCTGCCCGGCTGCATCCTCACACGCTCTGAATCATTGTGGAAGACGAGCTTACACACTGTTACACAGAAACACATGCTCCAGGGGATAAAACAGTGTTTGTCTGTATTTTTGCACAGATATGTACGCCAAATATGAAGAAAGGTGACACAAAGCCTATGGATATTCATGCTGAATTTGTAAGCCCTTATTCATTTTGCAAGTATTTCACAGAGCTGGAATATGTTACGTGGTTTCAGTGGGATTTTCTGGAATTCAGTTCTATGGTGAGATAAGCTGCCCGTGGGCGAACATACTGCTGTACTTCTGACCTCCCGATACAAAACGATATAACCTCTGTAGTTCTGGATTGCAGTTGATACAGAGAATACAAGAGCAGACAAAAAAGAGAATGAAGGAAATGTATGACTTCCTCTTGAAGAGGGGGAAGGACAAAGGAATGGAAATGCAAGGCACCATATCTCAATAAAAGGCATACAAAATAATAATAATAATAAAAAAAAAACAGTAAGAGAACAAGTAAGAGAGTAACAAAATATGCATTTGGCAGAACGAAAGGCCTCCAGAGGTGAAAAAAGGAAGATAAATAACGAATACAAATTACTATTTGGTTAAACGAGTACATGAAAAACACATTTTATTCACAGGATTCCGGAGTTGAATATTTTATCTGCTGAATTAATAGGCAACAGCTCTGCATTCTGCGTTGTACATTACAATGAGTTGAAGCAAATCATGAACATAATGTACATCAAGGAATTTCTGAACAACAAATGCATTTTAGTACGTATAGTTGTTGCAGCTGCAGAGAAAGCAGTCACATCTGTGGAAAAAAAACAAAAAAACAACAACAACACACTCACAAAGAAAAGCAGAGTTGACCTCACCTCTCTTTTCTTCTTCCTCTCGCCTCTTTTCTCTTGGCCTGACCTCTCTCAGCCCCTCAGCCTCTGACAGATTCAAGGCTGGACTCTAGCCTATCTGAAGAGAGACACCTAGTGGTGCAGAACAAACCCCAATCTACCCCAGACCTCTACAACATACTCTAGCCCAACTGACTCAACCACACATCCTCACTCTCCTCTCTCAAAGTACCCTTAACGAAGCCACATTAATCAAATTGAGCCACCAACTACAGCTATTATTGCTGTGATTTGCGCATCGCTCGCTGTCAGCATCAGAAGCTCTCCCAAAGAATGAGGGTTTTTTTTTTTCTTGCTTGCTGTGAGGTAGAAAGACATGAAGAACAGTCTGTTATGGATGAGGTGCCAGCAATTGTGGCTGATCAGCTTGGTGTGTGGTATAAAGGAGCAATGTGACTCATATTACTGACCATGATTAAAAGCCACCCTTCAGGTAGGTAGTGTAATTAGAAATCAATTAAATTCAAAATGCAAAAAAAAAGATTGCTTTTGGTGAAGCGTGATACTGGAGGTAATCAAAAAAGTGTTAACCAAAAAAAAGTTAACAATCTCAGACACTTAAGTTTCCTTTTATTGAATTGAATAACAAATAATTGCGGACGTCATTGCCATATGCTGTCTATATACGCACACCATGGGTTCTACAATGTGTAAGTTAAGAGAAAATTAAAAATACCTCACACCACATGAACTGCAGGAAACGGTGTGAATTAATGAATCACACTTCAGCAGCAGGTAAAGAGGCCCAGAACAATGGTAAATTAATGTGACAGGTTGCATACCTAGTGTCATCATTCTCCGCAAGGGCTCCTAGACTTGACAATTATGATTAGATGATACCCTTTAAATATCTGTCTTGCCTTATAGCGCTTACACTAAATCAGCTTACATGAACATTGAGACACCCCCTTCTAGTCAAAAATCAGAGGAAGCATTAAGCTCTTGAAAAGGTGATCTGCCACGACTGCTCAATGGGCCCCTCCGATAAAGCCAGACAAGGTGGTATTACACAAGCAGACCCCAATCAGAAAGGCTCCAGTCGATCTATCATGGCGTTATCTGCGGAAGAGGTATATTACCTAGGGCCTAGACAGCCATGGGCATGCGTGGATGTATGGGGCCGATAGCAGAGCTGGTTGTCATCCCTCTGGGCTGATTAATGAGGAGCTCGGCCCAGTGTTTAATGTGTTTAATATGGGCCGCTGACGAGGCCGTCACACTGACGGAACCCACCGTCTCTCTGACTGATGAAGTCACCCGCGGGTTTTTCTCTTTCTCTCACTTTCCCTCTCCTTCACAGATACAGTATAATACACGCATTCACACATTATACCCAACCCAGTCACCAGAACATAAATGGTACCATTGATATGTATCATCATAATGTAACTAGTTACTGAAGGATCTGGGATGCAGTTGAGGCTGATGGTACATACACAACATCCAGGATTTGGTCACCAGCTTGCATCTCAACTCGTGTAAGCGCTGCAAAAAACAAAATCTTACCAAGTGTATTTTTCTCATTT
>JAPTMW010000028.1:32101812-32111972 GCA_029822955.1 Ostorhinchus angustatus
TAAACTTATGAGCACAACTGTAGCTTGTATGAAATCAAAAGTTCCTACAAACATGTTAGTTTGAAGGAATGCCCAGTTTATTTGTTCGGAAAGCAATCAAAGTAATCAAAAGTACTAAATTACATTAAAATAGTTACACTGCGTCTTATGTTTTTAATTAATCCGTCACTTATCGATGTTGCATTGAAGCACATCTTACAGATCCCTTTTGAAAGCTACAGCAGCATTGCATGTGATCTAAAATCTAATCAGAGACATTTCCACTGGGTGCAACTGCAACATTATGAGAATCAATAATCATAATGTTGCAGATGAGTGTATTAATGCTTCGGCTTGTTTGTATATTTTCAGTAGACCTGTGCCAACATTTTGCCTTGAGTACGGCAACAGAAATTTCGGAACCTCATAACTTACATTGTTTATTTGTGTGTTTTTAAAATGCGTAAATCCCTTTTAATATCTTTCTCCTCATGTAGTCACCAAAATAAATGTATCTGCTACTTGGCAAACAGGGGAAATGAACTCCAGAGAAATAAGATCAACATACTCCTGAGTTCCAGGTCAGGCCTGGCATGACTCATACTGTAGATATAATCTCTCTTTTCATTTTCATCATATCACACAGAAAAAATGCAGTACTCAAGTTACCGTTGATCATGTAGATCAGAGGTGTATGACTTTTTCCCTTTGTCAGGAGAATCTGTTTCTTCTTTTAAAATGTTTTTCTCACCCAGAGTAATTGCTTCCACTTGGCTCTTAGATGATGTCCCCCTCCTCTCTTATCATCTGCTTCCACTCTCATACTGTACTCCATCCACACTGCATACACTCATTCCCTTCACCATCACCGAGGTTCATAGCTGTCTCATAAATGTCAAGCTCTCATTTTTCTAGAGTAGTACATTGCTTGGTGCCTGCTACCTCATGATGTTTGCAACTCTCAGTGAAGGGAGGGAAGTGGAGGTGGAGGGCTTTTTTCTGTCTTTGGCAGAGTAGGAAGGGGCGGAAGGGGTAATGAAAAGGTATGTGTGACGAATTGAGGCAAAGGGCGAGGAGGCAAGCTGTGTGGCGATGAAGAGAGGAGATGAGGGCACAGCAGAGGGGGGGAAAGTCTGTGAAAAAATGCAGAGTTGAAGGGTTTGGAAGAGCAGAATCAGCACTTATGCAAACACTCCGAGGAGCAAGCCACACACACTGATGCACTCACACACACACACACCTGTACACAACCATACTGTGAGTTTTGCTGTAGCGCTGTTACGAATATCTTCCATATCAGGATGTCATACTGGGCAGAGTCGGCTCTTGGAACAGCGACTCCCTGTTGCGCTGTGAGGCTATTACATGGTCTAACAGAGCTCGACTAATAACATGGACCATGGACGGATCAGCCACTTCCCACTTCCTCCTCAGATCATCACGTATCACAGGAGTTGGGGCATTTATACCACCCACTCATGCCAGAGACCTCTCTCAACCCTAATCCTACACATTGAAATACACATACATACAAAGAAGCATTCCGCCAGTAATTGTTCTCTCATTCTCTTGCTAACCTTAGAACCTTCTACACACTGCATACAGCCCATAAAACATAAATCAAATGTTGCCATCGGTCAGTTGGCGACCATCCATTGTCAGTGTTTTATTGTGCTTTGTTTGGCTGTTTGTTGCCGTTAATCTGTTTGAATAGCTGTGGGGGGCTTTCCAAAAGCACTTCCCACTGAATTTACTGTCTTGGTGGCTGAGCACACATCTGTCTTTTCCTCAAACAGAATTCACACCCAAAGTCACAGTCCAAATACTGCACGCATAAACACCTCCAAACCCCCAATCCCAAAATCCCTGTTTAGTAATTGTGTGAGCATGCATGGGTGTTTGTGTATTGTGGGGTTGTGAGATGTTTGCTACTGTCAGAGTAAATTGTGTTTGCCACAGAATGGCTTTTTTTCAGTTTGTGTTTCATGCAGTGCTGCTGATTGAATCAATTCTACTGACTGACCTAAGCGATAAAGAGAGATGACACGTGAAAATCATTGTATTAAACAGTAAGGCCTTATCGACTCTCATAATGTTGCAGTTGCACCAAGTGGAAACGTCTCCCCGATTAGGTTTTAGATCACATGCACTGCTACCATAGCCTTAAAAGGGGTCTGTACGGGATCTGCTTCACTGCATTCTGTAGTGCAAAATGAACTCACAACAGAGCAGAAAAGAAAGCCTCATTGGGCCCTTTCTTCTTTTAAAGGGTTCTGAAGTCTCCTTACGGAGCCAGAAAGAGGCACTGATTTGGCAGTCATCTGCAAGGTAAATATGAGATTTTTTTTTTTTTTTATTACAAAGACTATAATCAGTATGCTATGGTTTTCCACACATCTTAGTGTCAGACAATGCACTTGGCTTCGGGTAACACAACATTGCATAATAAGACACTGGAAACCAACGTGTATGTACAGAAAGAAGGCCTTCGGGAAACTGTTATGGAGCACCATTACAGGAGTCATAAGCACCAGCCTGTATGGTTTTATTGCAAGCGGTGGCGCACTAACTGCCAAGTGTGTTTTCACCACGATGGAGCATTTAACATGAGACGTGCCCGCAGGCATAATGTCTGTCTCTCTACCTCTTTGTCTGTCTGTCTGTTTCTCTCTCTCTTTCCCTCCATCTCTTATACCAACACGTCACTGCACGCACACACTCCTGTCAAGTCCCTCCTTGCCTCAGTCCTCTATTTTTTCCCTCCATCAACCCAGTGACACCCAGCAGTGGGCCGTGACATTACAGAAAAACAGCAAAGGAAGGAGAGAAGGTGCAGAAAGGGGAGGGTGGATTGAAAGAAAAACGAAAGAACATTAAAGGAAAAGAGATGGAGAATGTGAAGGCAAAGGGGAGATTTAAAGAAGGGGTTAGGAGGGCGGGAGCTTGAAAAAAGATTGAGAGGGAGCAAGTGGTGGAGTGAGTGAGAAGTAAGTGAGGGACATGTGAGTGATTTCCTCAATGTCATGAGGCAACATGAAGGCGGCCGCAGCCGCGGGTGAAGGAGCGGTGAAGCAAGCTTGATGGCCTACACATCTGATGAGAGCAACTGGAGCTGGACCCCTTGAAAGAAAGAGCTCAATAATTCAAAGAGAGGTGGAAAAAGGAGAGAGTGGAGGAGGAGAAGAAGGAGGTGACACAATGGCAGCCTTCAGTTGATATGCATTTAGGCTATACTATATGTAGGGGTTGGGGGCATGTTGGTGATTTTGATTGCACAACCCAAAAAATTTCAGCCTACACCAAAGTCAGAGCGGTTACTTGTAGGTGTCAGAAATGCCAGGAAATGCCTTGTTTCTGAACCTTGCAGGTTCATGAGGGCTTTTGGTCCAGGGGCAGAATTTGTGGCATAAATGCAATGCAAAGAAATCTGTCCTGTTTTGTTCCCAGGTGAGCTCTTTGTGCAGGACATCACTTTGGAACAATTTATTCATACTGGCAGCTGCACACTATGGCCACAATAAGAGCTGCCACCAGCCTGCAGTGCAGACACAAGCAAAGGAATTATACTCTTATGAAAACCACAGGGAGTCTATTCACGACCCCAATGCTCAATGCACAGCTCCATTCTGTAAAGCAAATGTTGTGTCATTTGTCTCAACCAGTGCAGAGTTCAGAATAAAAGAGAGGAAAATGTGCTGCAGTTATAGTGTTGTAAACTTCCATTTGCCTTGTGAGAGGTGCGACATCCAGAACTTACATAGCATGTAATAAGGGTGACATGGTAAGAAAAAGGAATGAGGGAGCATTAATTCAGAGATTTTGCTCTTAGCTAAATTAATGTTGAGCAGGATGAGAATTAAAAAGGGGTCACAGTGGGTGAAGCTGTGACAAGAGAACATAGATTAGAATTCTTCATAATGTAGTAGCTTTAAATTTATTTCTAGGGGCCATATTCTATTCTCACCGTGTTGAAAAGTTTTACAAATCTGGAATTGTTCCTTAGTTGGATGATAATAGCCAAGCTAATTAGAAGCTGGCTTCAATTAAGCATTAAGCAACAAGATAATCTCAGCCATTTCTCCAACCTCTAATTTGAGCTCAGATATTCATTTATGTGAAAAATGGTATTCATTTTCTCACATATATAAATATTCATTTTGGAGTAGCTGAAATAGTGCTTTTCAACCAGACAGATTTCCTGACATGAAGGTTGGTGCGTGATGGGGTTACAGTGCATCCTGCTGGTTGTAAGCAAGCACAACAGGCCTCAGCGTCACCCATGTGACTCTTTGACTACCCTCGACTTCATGTGTTTAGCCTTTACAACAGGAAGCCTCGGAAAAATCTGCTCTGACTGAAGCAGCACTGAAAAAACATTTTGCATCTTTTTGATGTTTCAGCCTCAGAGACTAAACAGGACATTCCACTTGTAGAATTTAGAGCCTCTGAATTACTTTAGTCGTGTGACTAAGCTTGTATTACGTGGATGCGGCACAATGAGACATATAACTATCCTTGCTTTTTGTTGTTTTTCTTGAGGCTACACCTAAAGCAATTTCTCTGTTGTGTTCCTCTGTTGTGTTTGCTGTGTTGATGTACAAATAAATAATTCTCTATTAACTGTATACAGACAAATGCTTACACACACCTCTAGTGCTTGCATAGCAGTTGGGACGATAGACAGACGTGCACAAAGAGGAAAAACATCAACAAAATCATCATATCTCAGATGAGGATTCAGAGGAATTTTAAAGCACTCACACTGATGCATCTGACATGGGTTTGGGATTTGGGAGTAAAAATAATGTGATTACATATATTTTGCTTACTCTACACTAGAAATTCATTACCTTTTGGTTGTAAGTTTGGTATCATAGCAGAGAATGTAAAAATATGGGAAAATAATCATGCAAAATGCACCTATCATGAACTCAGCGATCAGTCTGGCACTGAGTTATGGGTGAAAAGATTAAAACTGTTGCACTTTTTTAGAGTTATTAGAATATTCCCTCTAGACATCCAAGTATGTGTGGAAATATTTTTTTTATATGAAGCTATTTCAGATGGTGCAATTACCTTAATGTTAATCTAAGGGTTTGACTATTTCTCCCTGGAGCCTCCCTGCATGTTTCTGTTTATTCTCAACCGAAAACGTGAAAATGCATTTACATTTACAAACATTTGCAAATGCGTGCAATCAAACAAAGTCATAATAATGTTCAAATGTGCTTCACATATGAAGTACATCCGTCTGTGATTATGAACTTAGTAATGCTGAATGAGTCTGCAGGGACTCACTTTAAGACAAATAGGCTATTGCGTGTTTGTTGCTGACAGTGGTGAATGCTTAAATCTACATTAGGCCCAGACATCAGTATGCTCTGGTGTGCAACTACTGAGCTGTTAGTGGTTCAGTCTGGCTTCAAATGCAGTTTGCAGAGATAATATCCCCATAATAATATAATTATTCCATTAATGTAATTAATTTGTTGTAATTTATCCTATGGTTTGCCCTGAATCTTTATTAACCATTAAAACTCTTTTAAGTACTATCCTTCAACAACTCTGTGTCAGAATGACCCCATAAAGCACTCATTTTAACAAAGTTAATCTGGCTAATAGCCTCAGAGACATCAGCAAACAGTGTTTTATGATATATTTGCTCAAATCCAATGCAATAGAATAAACAATGCATTTCAAATAACTTTGGGTGCAGACGTAGAATGGTGACAGCTTTAATGACGAGGTTATAATGGCTGGAAATATGCCTATTAAAGTGATTACTGATATGTCTAGATTTAATGCACTAATCAGCGACTGCATTCTTCTGTTAAAATGGTAAAATACTTTGTCAAATTCGGTGAGAATTTCTGGGCGGCAATGCTAATCTGAAATTGTTGTGATTACAGCTGTAAGACAAACTCAGGTGAATACAAAGAAAGTAAAATTTTGGATGTGTTTTGCCGTCAGCTCAGTTTTTCCTGCTCATTATCACTAGCAGAGATCTGTACAAGTTCGCTTGTGGACAGATGTAAATCTACTCAGAGCATGCATCCTTTAGGGGATATACAATGTACTGTAACAAGGTTGGTTCTCGGCTTTCCACAGTTCCACATCCTCATCCAAATTGAGGAGGTGTTTGTGAGAGCCTGAGGAGAGGTGCAGTGGTCCATGCGGATAAAAGCTTCACCAGAGATGAAATTTTCACAGTTTTCTCTTGGATACCTGAGCACCTCAGGGACAGAACACAACCTCAGAGGCAGAGATGAAGTTTACAAAGGCCTGGCAGAACTCTCAACCTGACACCTTTAATATGTACATAACACTGACAGACCTGGGGAATTCATAACAAGGTCTCATAGACATGAATATGCAGCGCCTTACCAATCCTACGCTCTTTTATGTTGTTGTCGATCCATTTGCAAAACCTGTTTTTTCATTGTGCGTGATTAAATACAGCCTTGACTTGGCTGTCCCGATAATTATAGTACTGAGCAGGATAGTATCTGCATCCTTTGTCTGATTCGTAGCCTGAATGATTATTCCGACCACACTGAATTGAAAGATGATTCAAAATTTATCCACATCCATTTTCTGAGCAGATTTCTGCCTCGGAGCAAAGTCCAGTTTAACCTCTCTGTGGGGAATTAAAAGAGCATCTGCCACTCTGCACATCTCTCTAATAACAGTACAGAGGCAGAGTACGATTCGTAATGTTAAAAATAGATGTTCAAGTCAAAAAGACAATTAGCTGAAACCTCTGACGTGTGTGAGCTTTTAAGGAATACTGTTTCCCGCAGGCTGTGCAAAAGAAATAGCTGAAAAGACAGAAATCAATGCAAAATGCTCATATTGCATCTGTGAAAAACTAATTGTCTGGTGTGAGTGGTTTATTAATTCCTGTGTTTAGAAATCTCTTTGGGTTTTATATGAAAGTGTAGCTCAGCCCTCAGTTGTTCACTTCACAGAAATCACAGCTTCTTCTTCATTTTAACACCCAAACAGGCAGAAAAACAGGCTAAAAGAAGAAATAAGAAGCCATCTATAAATGATTCAAATGGTTGTCATCTTAAACACTGTTTATACATTGATCCATTTACTGTTCAGTGATTTAGTCTTTTTCTGTTCTTAGTGATGACACATTATGTAAAAAAAAAAAAAAATGCAAACAACGCAGTGTTTTTCATTACGGAGAATGTCGATAATAAATAATGTGATATGATTTCATTTAAAAGTGATTAAACTCTGCTGAAATAAAGTGGAGTAAAACTGCGGGGAAGCCTGTTTGTCCTTCAGAGTCCGCTCTCACAGGAAAATGTCCACTGGGTACTGCAAGAGTGTTTAACGGTGACCTAATAAAAAGTAAAATAATTATTTTAAGCATAATGTAGCGAATGTACCAAGGGCTGTGCTGAGAATGTGTGTGCATATTTTCCTGATAATCCAGACTAATGATCAGAACTATTACAGATTAAAAGATTCAGTTTTGGACCTGAGGATAGGGAGGTAAACGAGGCCACCGCAATGCAAGTATTTTGCTGTTAACATAAAACATGGTTTGATCATTTGCCCTGGAGCAGCCCTCTGGCTTTGGTACTGTACACGTAAACCAGCATCGTGCTCGGAATGCTTGAGTCAGCATCTTTGGGAGTTTTCCTGAAACTTGCTGAATTTGCTGAGTTTGAGGATCTGGCTTAATTTCCAACCCAATAACAGGAGGTAAATTGTTGTTCCACATTGCACCTGATAAGAATAATTTTCAACACTAAAATTATCTCACACCTATTACACTCTCCAAACTACCTCCCCTAATCTGCAATACCAAGAAGAACTTTTGAGAATATTTAGGGTAATCAAACATGAAAATAGATGCTCATCCACAGCTATAGATTGTTACTGGTACAAAACTTAAGGAAAATGTACATTACAGGATAAAGTGCATTAAACACTTATGGGCAGGCAGTTTTTTCAACAGTGTCTCGACTATACAAGGGGACCTCACTGTGTAACGGTGTAGTAACCATGCGTCTCCACTAGATAATGCTATTTTGCCACGGCTAAACCCCCACACTGAACACAACATAATTGTGTTTTGGCACCGAACAAGTCTGTGCAGGTCTGACGCATCCTTTTGCCAAAACATAATTAATGAAAAGCCTGTTTAAAAATTCAATTATTTTCTTCTGTATCTCAATCTGTCAACACTCGGAAATTGATTAAAACATTTTATTATAACAAGGCCGCAACTAAACCTGAGGGTTTAGTGTTTGTTTTATTTCCATTTGGCTTGTTTGAGTTTGCTTTTATAATTCATGCTTCAGTTCTGTTGTTCTAAACAGCCAGGAATAATATATTAAATTTTAATGTTTAATCTATAAGTCAAATATATGACGATACCTGTGGATCTTAATGGGATCATAAAATAGCTGAGTGGCCCTTTAAATCATCTGCGAGTAAGTACGAGACATCTTTTTTTGACATCAGTCATTGTGCTTTCGGGTGTGTTTTAACACGTTAGCACTTACACAAAGTTTTCACACCCATCAAAGGAAAAGAGGAACAATGATATAATAGTGTGCTTTACAAAACTGCAGAGTTACTGCCCTCATCCACCCTGATCTTTATATCCTCTTTTCAGTTATTTTGTGTTGTCCAAGGTGACACATTAGATTTAACCCTGTGACACCGTTATGTGTGGAAATGTTTTGCCCTTCACCAACTTAATGTTTTGTGATTCTTTTACAGTAAAAACAGCAATAACTATTATTATAATGTAACATTTGAATACGTTTAAAAAGCATTGTGTAAAGTTAAATAATGTCACTGTTAGTAGTCAACATCCTTCAAACCATTTCAGAGAATATCTCATCGATCACATCTTCCGCTGTTACACATGCAGTATATAAAAAACTCAACCTGAAAGTGTGAAAAAGAGGAAACGTCAGAGGTCATATGTTGTCAGCTACAACATAAATATCACTTTGCACTTACTGTGATGATGTTTCACAGAGATAAGATGTGTGAACTGCATTCAAAAGCAGGTTTTAGTGTTTTTTATGTTCCTCAAATGTTGATATATTTCCTAGTTTTGGTAAGATATAGATAACATTAATTTTTATTTAAATAAAAATCTTTTTTTTTTTTCTTTTTTTTTAACTCATATTTTATTCTAATGTTATGTGGCTTTCTTGACTTCATGGAGTTCATACCAATATAAACCAGATCTTGCATTTTCCTGTTCTGGGCCTCTCTCAAAAGAAAGGAAGCAGAGCAAGAAAAGAGGAAATGGAATTTTGACAATGAATGGAACTATTTCTACCCTTGCAGTTGTTTCATAATCCCACCTAAGGTAACATAGAGACAAGAACCAATGACTAAAGAAACATTCTGTCTCTTCTTTACCGTTTAGGTCATCTCTTTCTGCCTTACATAAACCTACGTTATGGGCAGGCAGGCACAGCTTTGCCAATAACACCCGCATGTGGTTCAGAAACTAAAAGGCCAGCATTTTGCTTCACCACAAACCACCAATTGTACATGAATGTTTCACACATGCTGTGGTAATGGCAACACTTTCTAATCTGTACCATCCAGCTAAGCAACCCTGACTGTGGTGTAAAAGTTAGCCGTTACAAAATACTGTACAATACATTCTTGCTACTGATACTTGTCAAATTTGCATGTTGACAGACTTCAGTATTATTCAACACAGCACCACAATGGCAGATTTACCTATCAGCAACCCCCCGTTTGAAAATGTTGAAAATAATGTCACTGCTCTTACCCAGACTCCACTTTTATTTTCATGTCTTCTTTCTGTCGCCTGTCTAGGGACCACAGATGAAAAGCAGTTATTTTTACTAATTGTGGCATATTTACATGAGTGTATTTTATAAACAGCAAAGTTCATAAATGTGCATGGTCCCTATTAAATAAACCAATAAAATAGAAATAAATAAAACATCGCAGACCGAAGCATTACTTACTGAACTATCCATCCACATGTACTTTGGGATTCCTGTGTAAAATAGCCGATGACTGAGTGAATCACACAAAGTTGTCAAACATAGGCCTATACCTCTACTGTATCCTGTTGTTTCTAATTTTAATTATTTGGAATGCAATGGAATTCAACGCCATAACTGAGGACAACCTTATTAAAGCCAACTCTCTGCTTTAGT
>JAPTMW010000028.1:32293665-32304724 GCA_029822955.1 Ostorhinchus angustatus
AAAAGGCAAAAAGATCAAGCATGGCACTTATTACTTATGGCTACTTGGGCGTTCATGTTTTCAGTGTCTCACCCTCTGCTTCACTGTCTGAACTGGAGCCACTGCTCTCTGAAGATGACCCATTCTTTTTGGATGCAGACAAGGACTCTACAGGCTTCTCAACTGTAAAACAATAATATCAAAATGTTTCATTCACACATGTTCACAGAGAATTACTTTTTCCATTTGACGACTTCCTTGTGTGGCTTACCAGGAATTTTCTTCTTCTTGCGAAGACAAGAGGAAACATATCGCTCCAGCTCGCGCAGAGTAGAAGGCTTTAGCGTCTCAAAGTCAATCTCAATCTCATCAGGGTTTGAGTTTTTGAGTGAGGGTTCTCTGGATTGAATGATATGCACTACGCGTCCAAGCTTGTCACCAGGAAGTTTGTTGATGTCCAAACTTAGCTGCCTCTTCTCCTCGTAGGTCATGGGTTTACATTTTTCCCCTGTAGCTGATGACCCCGCTGCTCCCATTTCGTCCTCTAGAGATGGAACAGGCTGCAGATTGGAGGGATGATTGCTCTTCATCGACTCCTTTTTACTACAGAGGCACAACACAAACATGGATTATTACCATATGTAACACCAGCAGGCTTTGTGCAAGAGCAACACAGAGTTGTTTAATGCTGAGGTAGTAAGTTTGAAAAACCTACCTGGGTTTTTTCTTGGAAATAACCTCTTTATTGTTATTGTTACTAGTCTTGGTCTTCTTGAGCTGTGAGACAGGTGTAGCATCCTGGATCTCATCCACAAGGCCTGGCATGGCTCCCTTCTTCTTATGTTTGTCTTTTTTCTTCTCTTTCTTTTCCTTCTCTTTTCTCTTTGGTTTGCTGGCTTGTGGCTGGGACAGTGCAGCCAGCTGTTCATGGACAGCTTTTAACTGCATTGAGAGGAGACAAAAGTATAAGAAAGGCTGGGCAACAAATTTCCCATGAGCTTGAACCTTCTCCGGTCACTAACCTGTTCTTGGAGCTCAGCCAACCTCTGGGCTCTCTCTTCTTCAGAGTCATCAGTGGATGACTCAGACTCCGAGGACGAGTCACTGGAGCTGTCTGATGATGAAGCGACGTGGGCTAAAGGAGGCTGGGGCTTGACGGGGGCAGGATGGTGAAGCGTAGGAACTGGGGCAGAAACTAGAGGTTTGCTCTCAGGCTCATCTGGCATCTTGGCAAAGCGCATCTCAAAAACATCCTGTAAAGTAAAAGAAAACAACCAATTATTTTTATTTTGAGTAGAACCTTTATTTTTACATCCGAGTATACTGGGGTACATGTCGAGAATATCTGGAAAAACAGTATATAGTAAAAATAACACAAAAGGCAATTCTTTAACCAATAAAAATAAGAACCTTAGATAAATAGTGGTTTGAAAACACAAGGTGATCCTAAATGAATTAAATTTAAGATGTTGAAGGTTGTTAAATAAACAGATTTTCGAAGATTACTAAAAGTGACAACACAATTACAAAGAGCGACACAAAACCTTGTTTGAGGAGAAACCATGGATAAGTATAATAAATACCTTCTTAAGAAGTTTTAGAGCAAGCTACTTCATATTTAGATACTGTCTGCAGTACTTCTATGCAGGACAACAAATACATTGCCAACATGTTGTAGTTTAACTACAAAACATGGCACTTAAATAAATGTATCTGTAATGATCCAGTTCAACCCTAAGATAAGGTGAATTATCACAGTTATTCATTAATAAAATTCTATTTTGATGAACTGCTTGCCCTTTTTTGTTTACCCGCATTATTCACAAGTTGGACCAGATTTACCTGTAATTTGCGTGCCATTGCCACCACCTCATGGTCCGGAGGGTTATATTTGTAGCAGTTGGAAAACATTAATCGTACATCAGCAGCGAACTCCTGGGGCTCCCGGTATTGCCTGTTCTCCAGCTTTACCTATTTAACACATTAGGCATGTTAGTTATGCGTCACAAAAGTGTGATGGAGCAATATGATAAACTCTGCCCCTTCAACACACCTTGATAGTGCTGAGGTCCATGGGATGTTTAATGATGTCGTGATAATCATGTAGTCCCAGGGCATCTACGTCAACAGGTTTGTAAAATGGCCAAGCGTAAGCAGCGTGCTTCTTAGAAAGCATGTCCCTGACTAAGCTTGCACAATATCCAATCTGATCCTGCGGTTTAGGGCTGTGACCTCCACTTGGTCCCATCCCCATGCCTATGTGATGCTGGGAGTCTGGGGCATCCTTCTTTATGAGTTTGGAGGGCCGGGTACTCTCTCGCCTGGGCAGCGTCTTCCCAGACTTGGACTCTGCTGGCGAAGACTCACTCAGTTGGTCGTTTGCTGTGGGCGTTGTAGTGTCTGCCTTCCTTTTCTGGCTCTTTCTTTGCTGGATATTATCAAATTTTATAGAAAACAGAAAGAGAGGGAAATAATAAGGAAAGAAATCATGAGAATGAGATGCCAACTCTGAATAAAACAGATGTCTGATACTTTCAAGAATGACTGAGTGTAACTACTTGTCTAGCCTTATGTTCCTCTGTCAGTCACACTTACTTTGGTCATGGTTATGGGGTTTTGCAGCATCGGGGCAGTGTTCTGCATGGATGCTGGGGGAAGTGAGGTCTGGGCAGGAGGAGGCACAGAAGTCATGATGGGAACTTGAGGAGCGCATTCTGGCTGACCAAGGGAGTAGGGAGCACCGAGCTGTGGTGCATGGTTGGGCAACGATGGGGGCACATGGGAAGGCAGGGCCTGCATTAAAGGCTGGGGAGGTAGTGAAGGCGGACCCTGCCCTGGTCCTCTGGTCTGTGGTGCGGCTGAGAGGTTTGACAGACCACGTGTTTGAGGAGTTGTGGACGAAGGATCAATGATGGCCCCTGGTTTCAAGTTTAGACCTTAACGACAGAACAAGATGCCTGGATAAGTAACCTGATTTAAAGAGGCCAGAAGCAAGAGCACGTGTTGACAGAATATGATAATGGTACAAGGTAAATCAAAGACCTCCTTCTTTCCGGCCACGGCCACGTCCTTTCCCTGTCATGACAGCAATCTCAGTTTCTTCCTGAGGCATTTCTGAGACTTTTTGGAGGAAAACCTTCTCTAAAGCCTCAGCCATTAAGACAATGTCATCTCCAGGCTGCAGGGGGAGACAAACACTGTTAGAAAAGTGGAAGAATTGGAATCGATGGCTATTATGGTATCAATGTTTTAGGTTACCTTGTTGTATATGTAGCAGTTAGTAAACATCGTATTGAAGTCTTGAATACATTCTTGGGCATTCCAGTAGTAACTGTTCTCAAGCCTTTTCTTGATTGTGCCCATGTCCATAGGAGTTTTGATTATTGTGTAATAGTCCTGAGGAAGTTAGAGATATGATTAGAAGTTAGAACTAGTTCTTAAGAAGAGTTAAGGAAAGGAATAAACACCAACCATCACAAATCAAATCAATAGGGCTGTACGATATGACAGTTGATATAATGTCTTGTGACGACAGAAAACCATTGTTTCACAGGATGCTCTATTGTTTATCCTATTGTGTCACAAATAATATTTTTCACAACAATACTTTTGCCATTTGGACAATTTTGTACATTCTTCCAGACGACATAGACACAAATCTGCATGAAAGCAGCAAAACTAAAACATAAAGTTAATGTGAGACAGAAAAGAATAATGCCCTAAAAGGAGAAGAAATCAGACAGGCCAAGCCAAAACAAGGAGCTCGTACCTAAAACAGAGACTACTTCTGTTACATGGATGTGGTTTAAGTATTGGTTTGGTTGGAAATGTGGCAACACAAGGCAAGCATTCTGAAGTATTGTTTGTCAAGTAACTATTTTATTTGTAACATTCTTGGTAATTTCATGCAATGCAGTATTCTATGTTGAGGGAGTGTTTTTTTTTTTACTTGTTCTATTTTATGGACAGATATTGTGAGTATTATTTTTTCATCTTTAGATTTGGGAGTTTGTGTTTACATTTATGTTAGGCATGTATTCATTTAGTTTTCAACAATTCTACTCTTAAAACTGTGGAGGTTTAGGATTAAAGCCGGTCTTACATGTTTGACCAATTTCACATCTTAGGCTGTATTCTATTTACAACTATATGGATTTTTTTTCTTTCAGTATTTTAAATACACAATATTTTGTTGCACACAAAACTGAACATTTTCACCAATTATCTGAAAAAAGGAGACAATACACAGCCTAACTAAATAAAATGTCTCCTTTTCTAATAGTTTGTTGGACTGCTTTTAGCTTTGATTACGTCACACATTCACAGTGGCAGAAGCTTAACCAACATTGATTTCTGTCAGTTTTTGGCACATAAGGTTCCTGAACCTTGACCTGACCAACAAAAGCATCACTGTGGTACATGGTCAGTCTGGACTCAAAGTCTGGACTTTTCCATTGCTCCACAGTTCAATCATTATGCTCTTGAGTAAACTGATGTTTGTCAAAGAAATGAGAAGCTACTCACTGCACTAGTTAAACAACTTGTTGCGGGTGAAAAATACTGAGGCTACCACTCAAGCAATCATCCAATGGAAAGATATTACCTATTTGCTTAGCTGAGGCCAGGCAGTGTATAAGTATTAAGCCTTTCCGTTACACGCCTTTACACAATTTAATTAAACATTGAATTTACAAGAAATCAGGCTTCCTACACATTTGAAATTTCAAAATTCCATACTTTTTCCACACCCTAATTTCCAGATGTCTTGGTAAAAAAAATTCCAACCAGCCAACCAATCTTATTTGGGATTTATGATCCAGTCAACAGAGAATTTACATCTACCCATTATGAGTTCTGCCAACGATCATACAAGGCATGTTGAATAGCTCGCTCATGAACAGTGTGTGGACATCACCTGTCCATCGAAGCAGCAGTGAAACTTGATGAAACCTGGGTGGGCCTTGAAATTGGTTGGAGGAGCATAAGAGCAGAAGGCTGGGCATTCAATTTGTCAATCTGCCCAAATGTTTACTGGGATGCATAGCCTACTGTATGTGCCCTCACACAAACATTTTAGATGCATTAGCAAGCACCTTAAAAAACAGATCAATCTTTTAATTTTTAGATATTCATAATTTTATGTTTTAGAAAATACAATAGTGGTAAGTTCTGGAAACATGAATATTTTCCCATACATTTGTTTCCATTTTCCATACTTTTCCAGACCTGGAAATGTATAAAAATCAAATTCCATACTTTTCCATACTTGCGTAGGAACCCTGAGAAATGTACTACATCATGATATGTATGGATATAAGAATACCAATATCAAGATGAGATTTTCATCACATCGCACAGCCCTGGTCCGAAGATACGGTGAATTACCCAAAGGACAAAGCTAATACTTACAGGCAGGTTAAGTTTGACTGCATCCACTGGTCCATGGAAGGGCCAGGCAAACTGGTGCTTCCACAGGGCCTTCACCACCACTTTGAGCAGGTACTGTAGCTGATTAGTCTGGCGCTTGGGCCTGTTGAGATTGACGAACTCTGGGGGTGAAGGGTTGCCAGGTGCCAGGGCCTGCCCCTGGCTGCTGCTGCTGCTGCCCGACATCTGCGCTGTGTCCAGGCCGTCCCCCATTCTTAAAGGGTTGGGCGTGGGCTCGGGCCCCGGAGCGGGAGCTGGAGCTGGAGCAGGGGCAGGGGTAGTGGTGTTGGCAGGACACCAGTTCAGTCTTGGCCCCGGCACAGACTCCACTGACAGAGCACCGCTGATCCCATTGCACTCCTCGCTGGACTCTCTGGAGAGATGCAAAAGAAGAATGTCATTAGCATGTCCATAAAGACAATTATTAATGAAAAGTCTTTTTGTGTTACATTTAACCTGGTCCTTTTTGAAATCCTTAAGTGTTGGGAAGACAAACAGCCCTTTATAGAACTTCATTCAATGCACAAATCCAGAAAAAGTAATCATCTCCACAACTGTTTAATTAAAAACAACCCAAAATGTGCATCTTCCGTCATGATAAATAAATGACCAGAGAGCTGAGTGATATGGACAAAACATTTATGGCCGATTTATGGTTGCAATCGATTAATTTATGGATATATGTATTAAAAACATAATTCAAAAATACTCATTCATTACTCAAACTACATGCCATATGACTAGAGAATCACGTTCATGATCAATATATTACAAGCAGCAAATAAAGAAATTTAGACAACTTCTACAATTGCCAGAAAGCAAAACCTTGATTAATCTAACTGATTTGATAAATTGCCCAGCTCTTAATGATGCTCAACTCACACTAAAAAACACAGACTCATATAAAACTACAAGCGTCCAACACAAAGGACCCACAGTACTATAATTCCAAACACACTACTTGCCATGTTTGAAAAACTCTTTAAAATACCTTCTTTCTGTATTTATTTCAAAATATGTGTTCCTCCTTAGTCCATGTCCTACCCTTCCATCAGTTTTCATGATATCAAGCTAGTGTTTTAGTGTAATCCTACTGAGAGACAAGGCAACACACAGACAAACACTGGCAATTACATTACCTCCTTGGTTTATGCCAACTTTATAAACCTCAGACCACCTACTCAGTCATAACACACTGTTGCGTTTGCCCATTTTGCTCCCAGGGACGTAAACTCAAAAAATTTGTTACATACTGATTCTAAAATGTACATAGTAACCAAATAATTTCCTGTTAATCAACTGATTAATTCACAGACCACTTCTTATTTCTACACACAGTACAAAAATGTAAATAAAGTCTTGACATAAACCACAAGCTGTCATATGATGGAAAGAATACAAAATCTCATTCACTCCACACTTAAACCTTATTTTCATAGCACTTTGATTGTGACACAGGGCTCTGAATTTGCCAAACTCCCTCTCAAGTTACTGATTGATGCTTTAATCCAAAACTTCAACGAACAGGACTGTTCGTGAGCTTTTGGTCGCCAGAAGAGAAAAAGTGCTCCGTTTCATTTCCACTTTTTAAAAGAACATTGGCAGTCATATACAGGTAGCCATGATGTCATAGATTAAAAATGTATATTGTATCCAGACAAAATATGCAAGCTATTTGGGTGAGAACACTAAAAAGAAATTCAAGGCTGCTGAGTAACTCACATGTTGAGAGACTGGATCGGTTAAGAGCACATACATGGGACTCTTTTACAAAAGGCATCATGTCAACACCTCCAACAGATGAACATACAATACGGCTTATCCATGTTCTCTGGGGTTTTAGAAACACGGTCTTACCATTCCCTAGACAACAAAGGCCTTAAAATCTCTAGTTTTATGTATAGAGCAGTATTAACAGTTTTAAAATGTGTTTTTTATTAATACCAGATGTGGACTGAATTCATACGAAATCACAGCTAAGTTTGGCTCCTGTCTGTGTGTGCTTTCAGAGATCTTTGTCTTCCCACTCTGTCACAGGACCTGGGAGTGTTTAGGGATGTGGGTGGACAGAGGTGGAGGGTGGGGGTGGGGGGTAGCGTCATCTGGCAGCTGAGGGACTGTGTGTTCTGCTACACAGACAGTGCCCAGTTTTTCATAATGTCCTCGCAGCCACTCAGGGACATCATACAATATGCAAGCGGAGGCTGCCAAGAAAACAACAAACCTGAATGTCTGACTAAAAGAGCTCCAATCATAAAGCAACATATTCAAACCTCTGTAAAAGATAAGTTTGTCTACCAGCCTTGAGCGCTGAAATCTGCCCCCACAACTGGGCCTTAAAGATAAACACACACACAACTGAATGGACCTCTGACTAATCTCATTCTTGATGAGTCACTTTCTGAGAAGAAGGAAGCTGTTTGCACACCACATGATCACTGCCTCGATTTCCCTGAAGCGCTAACACACAGTGGAGAGTCTGACTAACTGACCAATATGTTGAATGACAACATAAGAAACGATACGCTCTAGCTAAACACACACTGTACAGGGCTTTTGTAGTTCTTAAAATAAAACCAAAATAAGCATGCACAGATCTGGGCTTAGTTCCAGGCAAGAATTTACACATCGTGGCCCATGTTAACCTTCAACCAGAAACAGCAAAACTAGGACTAGAATGCGAGTATTGGTTTGGAGCTTTTGCAAAGTTTACCAAACTGCAATCAACACTTACCATCAAACAATTCCCTGTAGTTGATAAATAGGTGATTGTCTGAAAATCTAAACTAGGAATATATCTTTGGATTGCACTACGATGGTCAGCTGTTCGTGATATTATGTCTACCCCTCCGGACAGATCACGATGCGGATCTGGCTGTATTAATTTCTACTAAGGGTATTTCCCCCTGCCTTGACTCTTAGATCTATGATTCTATTATTCATTTCTATTTATTGGTCATCAGAGATGAAAAAATATTTTGTATGTCCCAACTTTTTTTTATACAACCTCAGATACATTTACATCCAGATACAGTTATTGTAATTAAAACATCGGAACTGGCACAAAACAAGCCCCCGTTTTCAAATGCTTAGCCCAAAATACTGGATCATCTAAAACTTTTAAAGTGATTAAAAAAAAGACCTTCAAAAGCAGCCACTGATAAATACAGGGCGTCTGACCAATTTTATTTGGTTTAAGTTTAGGCAACAGAAAAATAAGCTGGCAGAACCAGACTGACAACATTTGGATGAGAAGTTCAAGATAACCTTACATATTATGTTCCCAGACAGCAAAACAAGCTTGCAATGAGAACTATAAACAGCACATATTCCACCAATTTACACCAAGCCCTTCACCACAACGAATGAATGAAATTATTATAGCTTGCAGTACAAATGTTGGACACATTTGAAAGATGGCTATATTGAGAGAAGTATTCTGACATCTAACAATGTGAGGAAACTGGACTTTCCTCAGTTTTCTGCAAAGCCCAATGGCTCTCCTAACTGAAAACAATAACAAGCACAATAGTAGTAGGTGAAGCTGAAGTTTTGTAACTTGATATAACAAGATGCAAGTCAGCAAGCTTCTCTACATAACAAAACATGACAATTACTCTCATATTACCTTACTGATGGGAAATATTTGGTCAAAGGTAAAGTAATACTGTTGATAAATGTCAAAATAAAAAGTGGAAGTAAATTGTAGCACTAATATACAGCAATACAATCAACAAGAGATTCAATTTGTTTGGTTTCACAGCACAAGTAACCCTGTATGACTACGTCTCTTACAGTAACAAATTTATGTGTCAAGAAAAGGAACCACTTGTTGAAATTCATATGTGAGATATTGCTATGGGGCAAGGTAATAATCATACACAAACACCTGATAGGTGAGTGAGTAGAACTATATTTCTTGCCATACAATCTTGTGTGTGACCATTATTAGAAAGCTGAAATTCCAAACTGTGTTTGTAGCTATGGCTTTGTGCACCATGTGAAAGGATGCAAGTATAATAAAAAAAAAAAGCTGGATGAGCAAATGCTTTGTGCTACTGATTAAATGTCCTCAAGGACAGCTGCATTTAGATGAAATGTTGGAAGGCGCATGCATGCACCTTCCACATGCATGGAAATATCATCTCTGTAAGACAACAGTAAAATAAGTCTCCACAAAGATACAGTGGCAATAAAATGAACCTGTCCAGCTGACCTGCAATGCCGCATAGTCCAAAGTATCACCATATACACACTAACCACTGCCATATGGTCTTTGACAGTTGATTAACATCAGCAACAGACATATGCACAGTGACAGCCTGTAATGACACAGCACTGCAATACAGATAAATGTAAACAGACATCATGAACACATGGACAGAAATGTGTTCATCTACTGCAATTGTTTGTGGGGCATCAATTAAAGCTTCTGTGCGATTTATCCAAAGTATAAATAATTACTGCAAGCCGTTTCCAAATGACTCCCAGGGTTTCCACAATGCCAGATGCACACTCATTTTCATTTGCTTTTCAACACTGACTCAAAAATGAACATACGTGAAAACTCTGGTCCTACTCATCAAATTTGTTAGATTCACGTACGCAAACCCATTTGTTAAAAAGTTAAAGGTGAAATCCAAACCCACATTGTCTGTCAAGACAAGGGAGACAGCTATTAGGTTACAGACTTACTCACCTCGCATCATGTTAACCTCATCAAACGCATGTGTTACAACCATAAATTCTTAATGATGTTCTTGACTACCCGTGGTCTATTAAGCTCCTTTCCCAAATACACTTTGTCAAAAGTTATATTGATTTAGAGGTTTGAAATTTCAAGGAAACTGAGGATATTAAGACACATCAAGGTCCTGCAATTGAATCATTAACTGATAAATTGTACATTAACCATAAGTATAAATAAGGTGTAGGCTAATACCACCCGTGGCTGCTGGGTATTGACTCTAAAATCAACTGCCTTGTATAGACTGAACACTGAACTTCTCTCTAAAAATACTCAAGTCAACATTTTTCCCCAGGAGGTATTCCAGTCTCATTGAGTTTTATTTGGATAAGTGATCTGGCGGTTCATCTGTAATGTTTTCATCTCGTAATAAGATTTCACTATGAATAGAATGCTTTGCTATCTGCCATGTCGTGCTGCGACTGATGAGTGACTGCTTGCTCACCTGTTCAGTCAGAATTTCAGAGCTTATTTAAAAAGCTTCTTTCCTGGTGTACAGCTCAACTCTTGTTAAGGTTAATAGGTTAAATTACCAAGACCATAAAATGACTGTCAGGCAATGCTTGATGAAACTGACCATTTTCACTCCTTAGCTGACACCGTTTTTGTCTGAATATTGTCATTTGTCTACAAAGAGCCAATATGATGATATGCAATCCACAAACTTACAGCTTCAAAACAGAAGTTCAGAAACCAAACGGTACCGTTGTGGTTCCTTCATCCACCAATTTCCCACCGTCTAGTTTTGTTTCTTCACGTCATAAGTTCCTGTTATTGTTACCTTTCTGCCACTTCTAACTACATTTGCAACTGATAACCATGACGGCAACCATCACTCCAGTGTAAGCAATTTGAAAATGGTGTATAAATTGCTGCTGGGTAAAATACTGTCTTTTTATATTCTAC
>JAPTMW010000028.1:32441226-32454234 GCA_029822955.1 Ostorhinchus angustatus
TGTTTTTAATCCAGTTACACAGGCATGGCACATGGGGCGTATGATTTTTAGTACCATTCTTCACTCCCGGGGATTGACAATAGCCAATGTCTGTAGCTGTTGTCTCCTGTCAAAATAACAGCATACAATAGCACAAGGTAAACTGACTGAGCATTGCATGGTAGGTCTTACTCTGTCAGTCACGTTTGGAGGTTCCATCAGTATGTGCAATGCAGAAGTTACCCATCTAAGACAGTATCCTGCATAGAGCAACTTGCACAGATCATCATCAAGTCATTTGACCAAGGTTTCACTTGCCAGCAGCACAAGATTTTAAGGTCTGAAGACTGTGTTATGAAATCTTGTTTGATAAAGATTATATCTCACAAGGACCCCAGAGCATTCCTATATGAGCATGCCCAGTGAGTTACAGGTTTCCTATTTAAATCACCAGGAGATAACATTTTTTTTTGTGAAGTGGCAGGATTCAGTCTTCCAAGTAATCTTGCATAAATTATCTTGACGGTTCTATCCTCACATTCTTTAGATGTCCATGTAAACAAACACATGGAGTTAATTGTTAGGATTTTAATCATAGACTTCTCAGAGTTTGGCTTTAACAGCATGACTTGTGTGTTTGTGTTGCACAATCACTGACAGACCTTGGGCCCATGACTCCAGGCTGTTAGTGTTTCTGTGTGCTCTGTTCAGTACCTCAACCACACCCTCTGGTCAAAGTCACTCTTCGTGCCAAGCAGGAGTAGGTGAACCAAGACTGTTGATAAAAATATCTTTTTTTTTTCTAATCAATTAATTGGCCTTCCAGAATCAGGCTGATAGCTTTCTGCAAAGTCAAGATGACATCATCCCTGCCTTCCCTGAAACACTGCTGAAGCAGGAGCCAGACCAGATCACTGGGCCCTCTGTTCCTTGGGGTCTTTTAACCTAATAATGACAGTGGGAGATATTTTTAAACTCTGAATGACACAAAATGCATTATCAACTGTACCACATGTCTCAGGTCTTAAGATGGACAGCTCTGAAGAACTTGACTGTAGTGTTTACTGTGGGTTGTCCGGCCTCCTGTTACTAAAAATTAAATCGAAGAAAATGTACTGGTCATTACAAGCTACTCTAAACTGAGTCCATTCAAACTGGACGAGAGATGTAAATATGATACTTATAAGAAAGTTTCATGGCTTGAAGATTGGAGAACGTTTGCACAGACATGTAAAAAAAAAAAAATACTTTCACTTTCATCACACACAGCTGCTATCTCTCATGACATGAACCATTTTGACAGAATGTTTAAAACATACACATATTATGTCTAACACAAATGGTTTGAAAGCCCATATGCTTGTATAAAATTGTATGCTTTTATATGAACCTTGGAATGTGTAAACAGTAAGTAGTTATGAAAGGGTTTGTGATCCACTCCATGACAGGTAACTTGACATGTCATTTGTTTGTTCCTCAAACCAGTTTGTGCCTCTGCACAGGAATGAGACGAGAAAGTCTTGATTCCCCAGTTTGCAAGTTTAAGAGAACCTTAGTCATAAATGGACAACGTCATGATATACAGCATGTTGTTTCTCTTTTGCTAAGTATTTGCTAAGAGTTATTTGTGCCTTTTAAACATAGTGGATCATTAACATTTGCAAAAGAGCTCATGGCCCATCATATCCATTCCCTCTGAGGTATTTTCTCATTAATATTTCTCATGTTGTGAAATCCAATCCTATTGTACCTGTAACTTTTTACTAGCTCCACCTGTTTTCAAAGCTGTCATACTCAAATCCTGTTGGCATGATTACTCATCTTCTCCCAGTCTTTGTTACTATGGTGAGTAAACAAGGGACAAGGACCTAAAGAGGATGTAGCTTACTATCGATGTTTACTCAAGGGGCAGGCAATACTTTTTGTGCACTACAGCTACACAAAACTTGTCCAGACTAGGGGTAACCCTTTCTTCCACTTACTGAAGTATACAGTATGTTTGAAGATAATATGTCACTTGCCAAAGGGAGGTGGAAGGTTGAAGCTGTTTTGTTAGGACTTAGTGTGTAACGTGAGGACACTTGCAGAACAGGTACTTGACATTTTGAAGACATCCTGCACATTTTATAACTCTTACAGTATTGTCATGTTAGTGTGCCAAGCATCCATATAGACTATTGAGAGACACTATAGAGGGATATGTAGAGATGCAGTATCCATAAAAGCGAGGAGAAAATATATGTATTTTAAGTTTAGTGACAGCATCTCTTGGTCTTGCATGAGCTGTTAAAGCTATACTTCATTCATGTTGACATTAGTATGTAACAGAGGGCCAGTGTTCACATGTGTGGTTGAGTGTTAACAAAGCCACTCTTACCACTGTTATATTTTGGACCGCAAAACAGTAACTGCTTTGTTCCAAAAATGAGAGAGAATGATCATCTATGTTTGATCTTTTGCACCACATGATGATGATGAGGAGGAGGTTTATAACTTGTTTTTACTAAGGGAATTTAGAAGTTTTAGCCAATAACCTTATCAAAACACTTGTTAATGCTGAGTTAGCCATTTTATACCAGGTGTGTTTCTTCAGAGTGGTTTGGTGTGGACCAAATAACATTCTTGATTTGACACGAGTGCCCCGACACACCATAAAGGCTAAACTTGACTTATGATGGAAAAAAATAAACTTAGCTATTTTAGCATTTGGACTTCCTGCTTGTGTGCTTACCCTGCACACTTGAGCATATCTGAGCCCTCATGAATTATTCAGTACATACTAGTGTTCCTGGAGGATTCTAATAAGAATAATGGATGTAAGCAGGTTTTGCAGGTTGCAGCACCTTGTGATTAATAGAGAAGCTTAGCTTAACTTGAAGTGTTATTTGTCATCTTGAAAGTTGATGTTGATTTTCCACTTAAATGTAAAGTTGGATGACAGTGGTTTGTTAAATTTTGTCTAGCCTTTATCGATCAAGGAAGCCAGCTTGTGGTAATGTCTATGTCAGACCTCACGCTTATTTTGATTTTATTATAGATCTTATTTGAAAGGGACAATATGTTTGGGCATTTTTACATTTTAAAGTATACAACTGATGCAACCAGTCAAATAAGTAGGGGGATACATAGGTCCTTTTCTGAGGAACATCTTAAGCATTGTTGGTCACCAGAGGGAGGAGTTATTCCAGCTGAAGTCAGTATAGGTATGATGTGAAGCCACATCAGTTTCTCTTAATCATCTAACCTTTTCTGAAGGTTGCTTGTGTCTTTGCTTGCCCACATTTCTCAGTGTATTATGATTTTAACAAGAAGATCAAAGAAAATCAGTTTTCATGTGTCTTGCATAGCAAAGTAAGATGCCTATATTAGCTAAGGCACAGAGTTCCCCATAATTTGAAAAGATTACATTTGTTCGTATTGTCAGTAGGTGGAAAATGTGATCTCCCTGCTCACTGTCGGTGGTAATATGTTACTACCTTTTGTGGATATTTCACTCACTTCTTATATGACCAGTTTGTAAGACCTGACCCAATGACCTCTGAAAGTTACTGTGAGTTTCTCTATTTTATGCAAACTCATGGAAGCTTGTGTTTTTATCTAAACATTACCCTGGTCATGCTTTTATAAACGTCAATACAGTTATCATACTAATCTCTGGATGAGGACAATCATCATTAAAGCTGCCAGCTTTTTATTTCTTCTTGCCCCCCAATAACTGTGCATTCTGTTGATAGTTTATCGCTTATTTGTCTGCAGTTGTATATTTTAGGAAACATCATGGATAAACAACCTTGCCTGTTTTGTCTCTCACATAAAGTTATCATTCATGACTGCCAGATGGTGTCATAGGGAAATAGGCTCCTATCGATTTCTCATCTCACCGAGTTGTGGCATTTGCATCCTGCTTTGCCTTTTCTTTTTTTTCCTCAGCAAGTCATCCTAGGAAGTCTTTTCTTGTAATGAGGTTATTGTATTTACTGATTTAGCCAGGCTTAGTGTAACATATTTAAAACAAAATGGACCATGGGTTGTGGCTCACAATAGTCATCATGGAGTGAGAGTGGCTGACAGAGAACAGAGGTATTGTCTAACCTCTGGAGCTGGGTGTTTTGTTTGTCTGATGTCAGTGGATTCATTACATGATTACATGACTTTAATTATACAACAACACAGGGACACCTACTTTTGTAAGGAGACTTTTGCTTTCCTTGTTAGATACAAATTGGCACTAAAAAAATACATTACCATGCAGGCAAACAGCTGGTATTTCAGGTTGTCTGTTCTTTTCTTTAAGGCTCTTTAAAACAGTGAGGCATTTAATTCCAGTTTGTTTGGACAGTTAACACTTGCCATTGAATTTGCTGCTGGTTTGGTCTAGATGTGGAAAAACCAGTTTCATAGAGGGTGTGTTTTTCGAATAATGTTTGCTGTGAATGTATTTACACAAAGACCAATCCAAAAAGGTTTATTTATATATATATATATATATATATATACTGAGTCAGACACTAATAGTGCTGCATGTTGCCATACTATATTGTTCTTTTAAATTTAGTTGGTGTCAAACTTTTGTCATTTGTTTTTGAGGGAATCACGTCGTATGTCTAGATGTCGCTTGCATATTTTTTGTTTCACTTTTCAGTTTTGTGACTATCTGATGGAAACATTTTCATAAACAGTATCAAATAGAAGCAAGAGCTTTAAAAGATGCAAGTAACAAGTTGCAGAGCATCTTGTAATCTACAGAGGCCGACCTCTGAGCTCTTAATGCCACACTGACCTTGATGCTCTGCCCTACTCACTGATATGATTACAACTCTACACACATAAAATACATCCCAGGGGCCAAAACCTGTGGGCCGTCTTAATGTGACCAGCTATATTCTTCAGGGAAAATAAATGGGGGAAACATTATGTCAAAGGCATTATGTTTGATCCACTAAGATGTTCAAGAGACATTTATTGAATAAACATGCAAAGTTATTCCACTAATTTGTTATTGCGGGAAAGAAAAGAAAAAGCTTTGGAATTGTTTACTAATTTTACTACCATTCAGAATGTTTTACAGAGCAATTAAGCATCTACAAACAATTGTGATTATGCTAATAATTGTATTTGGAAAAGAATGCTTTTATTTTTTCATTAGCTACGTATATGTAGCAGTGTATATTAGACACCTGTAAGGTTATTTCAAGCTAGTATATTTCATAAGTATATAATTTGATTGATTTAATTAGATGAGCAATATGATTAGGGTTTATATAAGTAAGATTTTAATTATAACTTAAGAGTTCATCAGATAAACACACAAGCAATAAAAAAAAAAGGTCTAACAAAACGTCTGGAAAATATCCAATTGTAAAGTACCATATTTATGTAGCATAATTCAGCTGTGTATCATGTTTCAATTCCGTTATAAAATATGTGGTACTTTTGTCATCTAAGTCATTATGGCCCTTCTCTGTGTAAAAAAAGTTGCCCATTTCCTGTGTTAGGGTTTTATCAGCTGCCGTAATCTGCCATTGCCTGGCATCATTGGAGTGAAAGATATCCAAGGTACAACAAATCAAACCCATGATAGTATTTCAGTGAAAAAGTAATGTTGTCTTCTTATCCTTTATCCTCCTGTACTTCACATTGGAAATGCTGTTTATTAAATTTGCTCACAATGCTATCAACTTCACTGCTCAGGGAACTGAATGTCTCTATATGTTTTGTCTCCTGGCAGAGAATGTCCCCGTGGAGCTACGTGACCCTTTCTACTGTGATCAGTATGAACAGGAGCATCTTAAACCACCAGTCACACGCCTCCTTCAGTCCTCAGAACTCTACTGTCGCACCTACAGTCTATTATTGGGAACCAATGGAGCTGAGGCGCAGCCCAAAGACAATGTCACTCTACTGCAGCTTCTTGCTCAGAGAGGAGTAGTCTCCAAAGACCAAGACACACCAGTAACTGATGCAGACCTCCGGCATAAACCCATCAAAATGGTAACGTAAAAGGTTTCATATGGAACTGAACATATGGGTAATAACTCCACACCAAGCTACCAGGCATTTTTGTGGTTTGTGTTGTTATACATTCAAGAAATTCTGTATCAGTTAAGGGAAAGCTCTCCAAGGGTGTGCAGGAAAACCGAAGGGGTAGAGTGGGTCTGGTTGTTTATTAAGAGGCTTGTTTATGCTTTGATTCGAGGGATTAAAGGGCATCAAAAAGAGCCCCTGCACCTGTCATTCAGTTCAGTGCAGACCCCCCCCCCCCACGCTGATCCCAGAGGATGAGTGGATCCAGCTGCTAGGACTGTGGGCAGTCACAGTGACACAAGGGACAACTACTTTAATTTCAGGGTGTGAGACAAAAGGGAGAGCCTGGACACAATAGATGTTCCAGATCTGCTACACAACAATAGCTGAACAGTTCTAGTGAAACTTTATATACTCTGTTGAGTGAATACTCTGGGCTTACTCACTGAGTTGGATCAAGAGGAACTGGTTTGTCCTCTCAGCCCTTAACAATCACTCCCTCTCAATTTCTCACACTCTTTCTGGCTTGAAAGCCTACTCAAAAAAAAAAAAAATCCTGGGGACACTTAGATCAGCTGAAATAATGCTGCAACAACACATTTTCTGTGGCTTGGTTTTGATGTACTCTTCCAGTACCTCTTTTAATATACATTATAAACTACCACATAACTGCATTTCACCAGCCGTCTTAGTCCACGCCAAGTGAAATAGTGAGTCTCCAGGGATCTCCAGCTATAGTGTTGTTGTCAGGTGAAAGTTGTTTGCTCCACTGCTGCTTTCTGCGCACTGCAGTCGACGCGACACTGCTGGTGTTATTGTGATGTGATGAACTCGATTGTATGCTTGAGAAGCTGTGCATTCATCCATGATATTTTTTTTAAACCAAACTGCATGGAAACTGTGCCAATTAGCAGTTAAGCACTTATGTGCAATGCTTATTTTTTAGGATGATAGCTATTTTAATATTGTTGCAAATTTATTTTTATGAGTTTTTAATACAAAGATGCAAGGCACACATAACACAGTAAAGGAATTTAGTGAGGAGTCCAGTGAATTTCTATTAATGGGGATTTCCTTTCTTATTCTTAGTGTTTTTGCAAATTTTTGTTGTAGTTCTCTTTACAGAAGGTAGTAATTTAAGTCTTGCTTGGTGCCACTATAGTCTTGGCATGTTGGTGTGGTGTTTTCCGAAAATCAGCGGCTTAAACCATGTCACATGTGCCCTCCTTTTACACTGTTTCTGAGGTTAGGTTGTCCTTGTACTAAAGGTTTTGGTTAGACGAAGAGATAAGAACCTCAGACTTCTTTTTCCGTTGAATTTCTAAAAATAGCCAATGGATGTGCCATCTTGTGTCAGACAACCTTTAAAGACACAAATTTGTCATCAGAATCATGGCCTTTTGACCTGCATGTTGATGATGTTGTTCTAACATTTTGTGAATCTATGGATCTAAGGGCCAACCCCAGCTGCAAATTGTCATCAGTTTTATTTTGTCTGTCACTGATCAAGGTTTAGTGTTTTTGTATGTGAGTCTTCCAGCAGCCGTTGGCCTTGGACTACTCTGAGCTTGTCTGACACTGACTGGCACTGCAGTTACAGTGTGGCAAGCAAGGAAAGTGGGTCATGCTGCAGCAGCATTAGAAGGATGGAGCATCAATGTGGGTCTTGGCCAATAAACGGCTTTTCAGCTGCAGTAATCTGCTGCACATAGGCTATATTAAAGTGTTGCATATCTGTTTTTCTTATCTGTTTAAAAATTTTCTAGATGAATGCAGGTTAACAACAGTACTACAAGTTAAGCTTAGCAGTCATGCACTATTGATAATTTCTTGTTTTGTTATTGATACCTTACACATCTTACATCATTGCTGTCCAGACATGGTGAACTTTGGCTTGTGTCTAAATACAAGGATGTAGATTGATCCTAACCCATAAAAACACTGGCACAGGCACTGGTTGCTGTACTAGGTTTAGAATAGCGTGCCATTGACTACATATTTGGTATCATGGCCAAAATAGGGCAAATCAGACATGCCATTGCTCATCACTACATCCAAAATATTTCAGTAGTTAATATTTTCTTCACCAACCTGTAAAGAGAAGTTAACCTAGATTTTGTAAATCCTGGATTAAGAGTAAATTCAAAATTATTCAAGAGGAAGATAGGTGGTACGAGCTGTGTAGGACAGTTGGAATGTGAATCCCATTTTCCATATTAATCAAATAATTTTCTAAAATGGGACCAGTGGTAAAGGCAAGAAGTAAAATATATACTTAAACGTATTGCCTGCTATAGTCTGACATTTTTTAGTTTTTGTTTTTATTTTACTTGACCTTTACTTTACTAGGTAAAATGTTTGAGAACCAGTTCTCATTTACAAACTTTACCTAGTATCATTTGAGATTCTATATATTCTTTATGTTGTGCAGTGGGGTCTTCCAGTCAGTGGGACCTGATTATACTCATATTACAATCATGGAAATATACATATTACATAATATATCAAGTTATTATCTCGTCAAACATTCAGCATAAAAAAATTCCATGTATTTTTGATACCTGTAGGTACAAATCTTGTAGATGTAACTACATTAATTTAGTTAATATAATAGTGGGGGCAGCTGTGGCCTAGAAGGTTGATTGAACCAGGACCTTGGACCAGTAGAGAAATTGTTTGCTCATGATCCCTTGAGCAAGGCACTTAACCCTTCATTTGCTCCCTGGGTCCCTGACATGGTAGCCCACTGCTCCTAGTCTGCTCTGCAGTGTGTAGTGTGTCCCTGCATGTTCAGCTAGTGGTGGGTCAAATGCAGAGGGTCACTTTTGGTCTGTGTTGCATGACCAATATATATGGACAAATTAAGACTCTTAATTCTTATAGAGAGTGTGTAATTTGTGACCAAGCACATCAGTGGCATTCCATGATGCTGGTCTTATAGGTTGAGCTTACACCAACATTTTTAATCTATATTTAATTTATATATGTTCCCTTTCTGGTAACTGACCTTCTAGTGGTGGCCCAACCCCCAGCTCTCCTCAGATTGAGGATAAAGATCTGTAAAGATTAGAGATAATCTGCTATGCAGACTCAACGTCATCATCCATGGCTGGATGACACACCAGAGATGACCACTGACTCACCATGTTTATAACATGTCCTGTAACATCAAATACATTTGTAACATTTATATTTGGCCAAGCTGAAATGTAATCATCATCCTCCATTTCAAACATACAGAATTTGTTCCTATTGGAAACCGGGTCAAGCATCTGTTCCCACAGTGACGAAGTAAGTCATGTAGCCATAATGCAGCTAACCCTCCCCAAGCCGCTGTTGATTTTAGGTGGGCACTGACACTTTGTCTTAAATCATACTGCTGTGTTGGCGGGTTTCTGGTCAAGTGAGCATCACTCAGCAGCTTAGCTAAAAACAGAAGTGGCAGACCATCAGAAACACTAACCATCAACTTACAGCAGTTCTACATATTTGTTGATGAAAAAGTTGTCTTGATTAAAAGTTAATTTCATGAGCCACATGTAAGGTGCTTTGGTGTAAACTCGTACAGTTCTGCTTTGTCTCATATCTCACTTGGTTAATTCAGCTATCATTGTTCATAAAATGTGTTTTTAGAAGGACCCCTTCACCAAAATCCCCCATTTGGGCCCCAGACCTGGCTGATCCCACTGTTTATCAGTAGGCACCAGGCAGGTTAGGGGGATGGGGTTAAGTCATATTTCAGACATAATCAGATTTTGTTTTAATCATAATCTCACTTAATGATCTGCAAGATGCCTTTGCTGCCTTTGTTTGACTCTGTTGTGACACACTTATGAAGGCATATTCATGAAATGTTTGATATAAAGAGATGATGTTGGTTCAATTAACTGAGACGCTATTAATTTTCCTTCCTATATCACCTTGGTTTGAGGGATCTCTATCTTTGCAGAGTGGATGTTTCAGAGCAGAGATCCAGTGCTAAGCCAGGAGCACACAGCCCTGCTGCGGTCAGGCTTGTGTTGAGATGCATTGTGGGTCAGCTGGTTGGTTGTTATGGTGATCTGGCAGGCTCAGCGGTCTGTGTTCTAGAGCTGCTCCTCTCTCCCCTCTCATTAGGGAGACTTGTGATTTAGCTTAGTGAGCTCTCCTGGGTCGGCAGAGGGAAATGCACTAGCAACCCCCCCCCTCTCCTTTCGTTCTATACTTTTTGTCCTGTATTTCTCTGTCCTCTGAATAACTGCTAGATAGACTAAAAAGGATTGCCACTCACTAAATGTTGTCAATCCAATCTTCTTTAATAATGTGAAAATATACTGATCCTGTTATTACAGTTTATTTTCTTGCAGTGTGTTTGAAGCATGCTTACTGGCAGAACATGTCTCAATTTGGTGGTATGTTAGTAACTTTTTAAGAGTATTTTTCACCAAGGTTAGGGTTCTTTTTTTCTGAACGGGACAGAGAACAGAGATGATTCAGTGTAACAAATACTTTCCAGAATTTATCACATTATTAAATGTATTATTTTCGGGGATTATAATTTAGAATTGAACAATTATTTTGGCAATAAAATCTGTTCTATTTACCAATCCAAGTACATTTGCATTTGCAATTGAATTCTTGGCCTTGATTATCATTGTTAAGTAATAATAGTTGGTCTGATTGAGTCCAGTCATCTGCCATAAAGGAATTTCTTTTTTTCATGCACTCCTTTAGTGATGGTTCCTGCACATAGCTGTTTATTCCCTATTGCAGATATTTTTACTGAATGGACTAGTTATGTGTCACAGGCATACAAACAGCATCCCTAGTCCTGGCAACAGTGGCAGGGTGCAGATCAGCCACAGCCACACAGCTCCTAGACCCTGATTGCAGCACATCCAGAAATCCTGGACCAGTGATATCTGACAAGCCTTTGCTGGCATAGCCTGCTCTGCCTGTCCCAGTGGCATGTCTGCTCAGGTCAGCACTTTACATCAGGGTTGAGTAGGCAGACATGCAGACAGGGCAAATGCATGCAGCTGGACTACCACCAGCCTCCAGCTAGGGCAACGTAAGAGGTTAGAGTAAGAATGTCAGGCCTCTGAAGTGGGATTTGTGAACAGTAAAAGGGAACAGGCACTGATTTGCACAGATTAGGATAAAATACTGAACGTATGGCTATGGAGAAGGAATGGCCCCATGGAATGTTTTGTTTGTGACTTACTTGTTCTTTTTTTGACTGTAATTAATTTCTATCATGGAGTGCTTCTGTGAGGAGAGATGGGGCCCAGTTTGAAGGTAACAGTCAGTCATAACAAGTGATAAGAAGAAAAGTAAAAGACGGAAGCCTCATACACAAAAATTACCTGGATAAGGAGAAACTACCTCCAAGGCTTATGAAGAAGTGTAGTTGCAGCCCCATGGCACAAATGAAGCACAACTTTCTAATGAGCTAACAGGCTAATAGAGTTAAGGCGCTCAGTTGAACTGAGCTGATAATGTTGAGAGTGCATTTTAATGGGCTCTGGGCTCTTAAAAGAACTCTCTAAAGCTCTCTTGAATATGTGGGAAAAGCTTGTGTTTGTTTGATACAAACATTGGGGTATGTGAAGTATGTCTAATAGTGGTCTTGTTTGACTATAGGATATTTTGTTTCATAAATAAAGGCAGATTTCTACACACACCTGGACTGCAAAAAGATGTGGAAATAGCTGTTTCTTTACGAGAATAGTGTTCTTTGTTGTGCTTCCTGATTTCCTGGTTCCAACACTTCATTTTATCCTTCAGTGTGTCACACATGAGTCATACACCAGTGTTTCAGTGCACAAAAGGGAAGGGAATCATACTGCAGAGAGGGGGAATAAAGAGAAAGCAGCTGAGGAATGACAGTCCCGAAGAACACGTGTTTCTATATTACAGGTTCATTGCCTCTTTAATGATTTAGGGATTGTATAAACATGGGTCCAAAGTTCACCCACATCTACTGATCTGTGTTTGCTTACTGTGAACTTGGTAGTGTTTCTGCTGACTCACAACTTGTCTCTGGTGCCCCCTAGAGGACATTACTGGTAAATATTAGTGCAGCAGCAGTGAGTAGCATCTCTGCTCTGCAGTTAAGTGTTCCACTGTCAGAGCTGAAGAAATGGCAGTGTCCAGCTTTATTGTATTAGCTATAAGTGATGAATGTTCGCTGAGCTCTGTTGTGAATGGTTTAACCACTAACAGCCTCTTTTCTTTCATATGTGATTGGTGCAGAGTGCTCACCTGGCAGTAATAGATGCCCTGATGTCCATGGGAGCTATGGAGACGGTTACTGCAGCGAAAACACGTGGCTCTGGTGAACTACTGGGTGGAGCTTCCAGTTGGGAGGATGCTCTGCTTCAGTGGGTTAACGGGGTAAGAAGCAAGCCAGAGAGAGGCAGTTTTTGTTTGAAGCACTTTTCTAAACCGTGTCTGTTTAGCACTATAAATAAAGACAGCAATAATGTTTTTACATCAGTTTGTCTTATAAAAATGACACAGACTGCATTTTATCAGTAGAGTGTGTTTTGACGCATCTGAATTTGTGCTATTTAGTTAAACCAGAAGCTGAGAGAACGCACTGAAGGAGCCCAGAATGACACATCTCAAGCAGTTACAGAGCCACAACCTGTCCAACCCTCTGTGAGTATTGCCCCTGTACATCCATTATATATATTGCAAAGACATATAATCATATCTAAACAAAAATGATGATCTGCTTTGGATTGTAAAAACAAAATCCAACAATCACAGCAAAGTACAGGTTTTCATCAGTATAAGACGAGACAGATTCATTGCTTTGTCAAGAAGGTTGGCCCATCATTTCAAAAGAGTACTGCCACTGTCACAGCCCTTTGTCCTATTTGTGTAGTTCTTCCACTGTAGGCGTAATACCTCTGCTTTCCTGCTCCTGTTCTCCATTTCTCCGTATTTTTCCTTTCCTTCCTCTTCTCTGATAGTGTCCAACTCGCTGGTACTGGAAGCTTGTTCCTGTAAGTTCTTTCC
>JAPTMW010000028.1:32454334-32465144 GCA_029822955.1 Ostorhinchus angustatus
TATTTTTCCTTTCCTTCCTCTTCTCTGATAGTGTCCAACTCGCTGGTACTGGAAGCTTGTTCCTGTAAGTTCTTTCCTTTCCTCTGCTCCTTCCCCCTGTCCCTCCATCCCTCCAGTGCCTTCATCAGTTTTATCAGCAAATACCTGATCATCAGGTGTGTTTTATTTTCATCCATCTCCTGGATGCTGCTACACATAACATCTTTGTCTGTTCTAAATTGCACGTCGCCACATTAATAAGGACAGAGCAAGATGGCTGCAAAAGGCAGTGTTTGTTGACACACTAGTGACAAGTGATGCATGAATAACAATACTCACGACAGTGCACATGCGAGCCTGGAAAATGCCACGTAAAACCTGTTCCTCTGGTCCTCCCTGAGACTGAGGTGTGTGTAAATGGTTACTGATGCTAACAGTGACTGGCTTCTAGTCAGCTGGTCCCCGCTGACAGTGGGCTGTTTGTTTATACACCGCCATCTTATCTCAAACACTTGACTCTCTTTCTCTGAGTTTTTCTTGCATTCCCACTTCCCTCTGAGACCCTTACTTGTCCCACTTTCTCCTGACAAAACCCTCTTTTGTTCTCAATAAACAACTCCCTCACATCTGCTATTTATCCACCTATACTCTCCCCTCTACACAACAGCATGATTTTTATTTCTCCTGTTGTCTAACCATCACCCTTTTCACATATGTATTTCAGAGTTGCATGTGTATACTGAATATTAATCCTTTTTTGAAAGCCTGAATTTGTTGAACGTTTTAAGATTAACAAAATGACAAAATTAAAATAATTTAAACTTCAATAGAACACAAATGACCTCAAGTGGCTTTGTTTGATTGTCTTGTTTGATTTTTATTTTCAGCTCCGCTATAGGAAGGATAAAATTCAGTCCAGACAAAAACCCATCTTTCCAGTGGTTAATGAAGTCAAAGACTTATCTAGTGGTTGTGCCATTGTTGCTGTCATACACTATTATTGCCCAGGCCTGCTAAGACTTGAAGGTATGTACAGACTTAAAATCACACATTTTATGAATGAATTTCAATTAACGTAATGCTTTTTTTTTTGTCACATTACAAGATGTTTGTATGAAGGAGTCCATGACTGTAGCAGACAGCTTGTACAACCTGCAGTTTATCCGTGAATTCTGTGATAGCTGCCTCAAGAGCTGCTGTCACTTGACACTGGAGGACATGCAATACACACCACAGGAACTTAAGGTACAGATACACACACTGCTAATGATTAATCATTTCTTGAATTTTCACTGATTAAAGTTAAAGTTCTTTAGTGTCCTTTACTTGTTTGATATATTTATTCTGATTTCTTTAGCTCAATTTAGTGAGCTTCCTCGCAGAGCTGCTTTACTGGTTTGAGGTACAGAGGCCAGAATTTGTTCAGCCAATTGACACGTTGGGTAAGAGTCCCTAGTTTTGTAATGAAACCATTCACAATATAAAGCTGAATATGTGTCCCAAATGCCGATCTTGATTTTCCCTTTCAGATGACTCCACGCCAGTAACGCCAAGTGGTAACAGGTACAGGTGCTCTCCAAATGTGATTTTACTTTTGTTGTCTTTGATTTAGCTTGTCTGAACTTAAAAAATAATTTATCTGCTTTACAGTGTCTCCCCCTCAATCTTTAAGAAGCCCTTTCTTCCCATCTCCTCTCCTGTGTCAGGTAAAATTCAGATAGCATCCTGTCCATGTTGCATCAACCTGCGGTGTGTTATATATGTCACGATTATTGTACATCAGTTTTGTCCTACTTATTTTGGTGGTCGTCTGTATTTTATTTAGTTATGTATTGTGCTGTGACAGTCATGTTTTTGTATTTTAATGGATATTCAACAATTTTATGCATATTTTCCCTTTTTGTGTATTGTTTGGTTGACTTGTGCATCCCTGTGTGGTGTGCATGCCTTTATGCGTTTGTGTGTGTGTCCCATTGTACTCAGGATCTTTGACTCAGTCTACCTCAATGTCTCATATAGAAGGAGTTGGAAAAACATGGAGCAAGAAACCTCTCAGGTATGACCGACTTTATGACAATGTTGACATTATGTGCACATTGATCTTTTTACTTTATTGATACTATTGTTTTTTTTCTACTTAGCCGCCCCTTGTCTGCAGTATCATTCAGCATTCCCTTTGGCCTGGACAGTGATGTGGACATTGTAATGGGCAACCCTGTGATAACCCGCTCTGTGAGCTCAGACCAACTTAACCCAGCAAGCCAAAACATGACTAGGGTGCCCTACACTCCACCTGAAGATCTCAGCCATTTAGTTAGCAAACCCTCCGGCCCGAATGGTCCCCAGAGAGCTTCTTGGACAACTCAGACTCCCAGCATTCCAAGGTTAGCGGAGGAGAATGGCCTTGGGGTGAGTGAAACAGGAGAGCTGCCTACCATTGAAGAGGCTCTTCAGATCATCCACAATGAGAGTAAAATGGAGCCTCGTTTACACCCAGATGGAGCTCCCGATGGCTTCTACCTCCACTCTCCTGATGACCCTGCTAGTGCTCGACACAACAGTAACTTAGCACCCATCAGCTGCTCTGCCCCGTCACGCTCAGGAATGATGTACCGGCCCACAGGAGACTCCAGAGAGCCCAAACGAACCAGAAACACCTCAGAATGTTCACGTGATGATGACTCTGTCTTGAGAGATGGTAGTGTGGACTCAGATGCTTCAGAGGACCTGCCTAAGGCACAATCCACTCCAACCACACCAGCATCTGGTGCAAACTCTGCCAGGGGCCAGAGCAAAGAGGGGTCTGACAGTGGTGTGAAAATGACCAGCTTTGCAGAACGCAAGAAAAAGCAGATAATTGATTCCCCCAAAACCAGCGACCCCACTCCTCCGCAGATGACCACATGGGCACAGAAGTCTGAAGAAAGCCCGACCAAGAGCCCTCAACTCAATAATGAAATGTCTGAGCTGGGGGTTCGGCTTGAAGAAAAACGCAAAGCAATCGAAGCCCAGAAGAAGCGCATTGAAGCAATTTTTGCAAAGCACCGACAAAGACTGGGTAAGAGTGCCTTTTTGCAGCTGAAGAAGGAACAGCATGAGGAAGGTGCAGGTGAAGGAGGGAATGGCCAGGTCAGCACTTCATCCACAGAGGAAGACCTTTCTTGCTTGACACTGGAAGAACGGCTGGCGCGAATGGAGGAGGAAGAGCAGCAAGGACAGGATGAACAGAATCCTTTGGTGGTGCAAGAGGGCAATGTCAAAGGACTAATGCTCAACAAACAAGTTGGTCATGCCAAAGAAAAAGCAGGTATTTCAGGGGAGAAGACCTGTGGGACACCTAGTGAGAAAATGGTAGCTCCTTTAGGGGACTATAACAATGCTGTATCCAAGCTGACTGCGGCACTGAGCTCTCTGCAAAGTGACATGCAACGACTGACTGAGCAGCAGAACCAGCTCATTAAGAAGAAAACTGCATCTTCCACTAACAAATCATGGGTTATACCAGCTAGCCCTAAGACTTCCACCCCAGCCCCTCCTTCTGCACGCCTTTCCCGAGAATCCACACGAGATTTGAATTCGGCTTCCTCCTCTCCATCTCCATCGCGCAAACTCTCAAACCACACCACCCCTCCAAAATCTCCTCAGGTGTTACATCGTAGAGCTCAGTCTGTGCCACCTAAAAGCCCTAAACATCATCAACACAGTCGTCCATTGGATGTTAAGGTTCCAACTCTCTCAAGGGTTCTCACCCCACCTCAAAATGTGGACCGAATTCCGCACCTCCGTCGTGTCAATCCCTGGCAGTCCCAGGTCCAGACTTCCTCTACATTCTCCATTGGAGATTCTGAAAACTTAGATGAGCTGCGCTCATCTGGACCGACTCCTGTTCCTACACCTGCATTATCACCAATACCAACACCAACTCCTACCCCAACTCCCCGTCCTCCAGCAGACGACAACTTGTCAGAAGTAGGTTCCATTGACGATCATAGTATATTTAGCATGGACCTGGAGGCAGGACCCTCACATGCTTTACCTAAAAAGGAAAGTCTTACAGGTGGGGGGTGCAGCTCTGGTGCTCCATCAGAATGCTCATTTGAGAGCGATGCTTCTGCAATGATCATGAATGGCAAACGCAGCAGCCTGATAGAGATCTCACTGTCTGCTCTAAGAGGAGATGGAGAAGATGACGATCAAGTACCTGATGCCTTGTCTGACTCGATGAGTGACAGGACGGAGCCAGAGTTGAAAGGAGGAGTTGGTTTCTTTTTCAAGGTAGCTTACTGATTAATATTGTATGTGATTTTAAAGTTCCTCTTTAGAAAAATGCATATATAAAGTGTATCCTTGATGATATATTTTTGTCTTCATTAATAGGATGACACCGAGCGACCAGAGGATGAGATGGCCCAACGAAGGGCTGCACTGCTTGAGAAACAACAGAAAAGAGCTGAAGAGATGAAAAGACGCAAACTTGAGCAGGAAAAGGAAAAAGAATCCAAGTGAGATTTGTTTTAATGCATTCATAACAGAAGATTTTAGGACTTAAATAAAAAAGTGTCAGGTTTTAAAGTTAAGAGTGCTGTTTTACAGTAAATAACTTATGATGCTGGAAATATTGTCAGATTCTAAGGAAATAAAACTAATTGATGCCTCTCTGTATGTTATATCCCTGTGACTTCAGCAAGCCACAGTGGATGATCATAGAGGGGTGGGGGAATAAAAGTGATGACCGACCCCAGACCCCAGGCACACCTCCAACATCACGCACCCCACCACCAGAGGGCACCCCCCAACGTAGAGGAGACTTCACCAGACAAGAGTATGAACGGAGACAGCAGCTAAAGATCATGGAAGACCTAGACAAGGTGCTGAGACAGAAACCCACCACCGTTCGTGGTGTCAAGAAACAGAGACCCAAGACTGTGTTTAGAGATGACTCAGTCCTTTCTCACAGCCCTGTTAAAGGTTTTATGGGTGAGTAGTTTCACAATTTACACACACTCAAATTGATTCTCCTCTTCTTGTATAGTATTAGGTTTTCAATGCTATTTTTAACTCCATCACTCTGGTGCTTCCTCCAGGCACCAAGCTAAACAAGGTGTACTCTCACTCCACCATGAACCTGTCTTCCATGGCAAATGACCTAACTATGAGGAAGTCTCCCAGGTAACTAATGTAGTAACAATGTCTGCCTTCTTCTCAAAGATGAAACTACATACATGCCTCACTTGTCTTTATGATAAACCTGATCAAACTTGGTCTCACCTTACTGTTCTGCAAATGGGATAGAGTGGGGGTCAAGCAAGCAATAGACTGAATGGAGCGGGAACGTCATCAATGGCAAAATATAACATTGTTTTCACACGTGAATAGAGGAAAGTACATGCTTTCTCCTCTGCTTTCTGTATCCAACCATAGACTTTATCCAACTGACAGGTCTTTGTTAAAGGTAGTAGAGATATTTAGTGTTAGTAGAGCAGTGAAAGTGAAGACCAGAATTAACTTTAAGTCCTTTGTTTTTGTATTTTTCTGGTCATGCATGTTGTACAGTGCTGTTATTTATTGGCTAGGGGTACAACACACACTCCGAAACAACTCAAATACAGCAAGAGTTAAATAGAAAATTCAGGTAGAGGATAAAACCACCACCATGTACTAACAGAGGGTTAGAAGTGATGATTGAAAGGATTATTTTGTACTGCCTGACCAAGAAAATAGTCAAGATCTGGATTTAACTAAACAAATAGGTAAAATCCTTCCACCGGTTAATTATTGCAGTAATCCATAAAAATGTGCAGTGATTACTGCAGTAGTTACTCAACAGATGCAGTGCCTAACTGATGTAGAGAGTAGTTTCTCATTACTTTAACAACTGCCAGATCAGCAAAAAGATTGGACTGGGTTTCAATGGGAAAAGGCCACATGGTCTGATAAGTCCACATAGACCCTGTTCCAGAGGGATGGGTACATAAGCATAAGAGGACAGGCAATGAAGTGATTACCAATCATGTCATCTACCTACTGTACAGGCCTGTGGAGGGGGCAGTGTTGTGATCTGAAGTTCCTTCAGTTGGTCAGGTGTAGGTTCAGCAATGTTATGTGTCTAAAAAAATAAGGTCAGTTGACTAAGTGAATATACGGGATGACCAGGCTTTTCCATTAATGCACTTTTCTGAGATGACAAAGCCAGAATTGGTTTGTGAAAGAAAGCAGGAAGCATGAGACATTTTCAGACATGGATTGGCCACCATCGAATCCACATCTCATCTCACTGAGAATCTTTGTGATGTACTGGGGAAGATATAACACAGTGGTTCAACTCTCTCACCATCAATACAAGATCTTGGTGAAAAATTAATACAACTCTGGGTGGAAATAAATGTTAGAACATTACAGAAGCATTACATGGCATGAATGATACTGTCTTACCATACGTAAGAAAAGAGGCATCATTCTCAAGTCTCTTCATTAATAAATAAATTATGAAGTAGACTGTTAGTGGAAAATAAAGAACAATCAGGATTTAACTCTGTGTTTCTATATATTTCTGCTGGAACCTAGTGCCAGCCCAAATATTCTCAGAATATTGAAGGGAGTATTTAGTGTCTAGGAGTGCAGTTTTGCATACCGTACTTTTTTACTTTCACTTCTGGTAGTTGCTTTTAGCAGGGTAATTAGTGGTAAAGGTGTAAAATGCCTGTCTACCCGTACTTACTGTCAAGTCATTTAACTGACACTGAATACCTGTTTGCCTCCCTTTAGTCGATCACACTCGCCCTCACGGCTAATGTCACCAGGACGAAGGAGTGCTCAGAATGGAGAGAAAGACTGGGAAAATGGCTCAACTATTTCCTCTCCTGCCTCAATCCCAGAATACACAGGTCAGTGTTGTCCCAAATTAAGTGGTTAAAAGGTTAAAAAAATGACTACAGTAAGCATTTTTATTGGAGATGTGACATTTGCAAATGCTGTCTCACAGGACCAAAGCTATACAAGGAGCCTAGCTTTAAGTCCAACAAATTCATCATCCATAATGCTATCACTCGCTGCTGTCTGGCTGGAAAGGTCAATGAACCACAGAAAAACAAGATTGTAGAGGTAAACCATCCTACTGTGTCAGAGTCCAATACATATAGGTCCATCCTGACTAGGCTATAAGACTGATTACTGTTGTCAGCTTTATTTAACCTTTTTTTCTTTGTTTTCTCAACAGGAAATGGAAAAGAGCACAGCCAATCACTTCCTTATCCTCTTCAGAGATACCAGTTGCCAGTTCAGAGCTGTTTACACGATGAACCCTGAAACTGAGGAGATGGTACGGCTCACTGGCATTGGGCCACGCGTCATCAGTCCTGAGATGGTGGAGTCCATTTACAAGTACAGTTCTGACCGCAAACAGTTTACTGTCATCCCGTCCAAAACCATGTCCATGAGTGTTGACGCCTTCACCATCCCTGGTCACTTTTGGCAGAAACGGCCAGGAACACCCAAGAAGCTCGGCACCCCCAAATAAAAACAAACTTAGGATGGGTAGAGATGCTATGAATCAGGGATCCAACTCCCAATGGCTCTTAAAAATCCACTGTTGTGGCCAGTGTGGCACTTAAAATTTGTTCTTACCCAGTTAAACAAGCTATGGACTGCTTACCTGATAAGGCTTTTAACAGCTTTCAACCAGAGAGCATCTTGTTCATTTACATGCCAAGAAAACTGGCCAAACACTCATTTAGTAGAAATGAAGTTGTAGTTATAATAATTTCACTCTTGAGAGCTTCTGATTAGCTCTGTCAGGTCTCCTTTGATTGTAAAATGTAATAAGACTGATTTGTCATAATGAAGAATTCTCTCTCCCTTGCACCCTGCCTCTTCATGCCTTTCCTTATCCTGCCCCCCAGAGTCTTTTTTGTGACTCGTAGGTTAAGAATGAGAGGGAACAACCACACTGCCTTTGCCCGCACAGTATTTTGGGCCAGAGTAGTATCCGCCCTCTTAGTTTTGCTTCTTTTCCTTTTGCTGCCTTTTCTTCTTCTTCCAGGGCTCACTTTCTCCAGTCAACTGAGACACATTGCTCTCAGATCAGATTGGAAATCCCAGCTGAAAAATAATAGCAGGTAACACTGCAGGTATATGAATGTAGGGTACACACTAACCACTCATTTCCATTCAGGGGCGCTTTCTCTGGTTGGTCTAGACCAGAGGAGGTGGGTGGTTCCTCTGTGGGTTGCACTGGTGGTGCCTACAGTGGTTGTCAGTGGACTTGCACTTAGAAACTACCTGTGCCCCATAGTAAGTGCACTCCACTGAGCTTCAAGTTCCTTCAGCTGTAGCCATCTGGATGTTTTTTTTATATACTTTTTGACACTTTTTGCTGGACTAATCAATTCAGCCTTCGAGAGCTGAAAGAAGAAAGAATGAAATTCATGTAACCTTTCCTCTTAACATGCTTTTTCATTCGCAACATATGATAAAAATGAAATGTAATCTCAGCTTACCTTGAAAACAAACTGGAACCATGAAGGAGGGCTTTATGATGTTTATTATACAGCTGTGTGAAAATGATCATCGATGCTGATTTGATACTTATTGAATGCTGATTGTTTTTTTGAAAATGATTTGTAAAAAGTATGTTGACCTTTGTAAGCTATCAGTTAGCTAGCCTGCTGCTTGAACCATTAGTGAGATGTATGTTTGAGAATGAATGGATGAGAATGATTAGAAATTGTCACCTGAAAATTGATTGAAACTTTTGTCTGGGGATTAATAAATCCTTTAGGTCACTAGGAGTCTGTTTCTTATGATGATTCCCTGTTTGTGTGTTCCAACATATAAACAGTAGGTTTCGTGAAGGATCATTCTGGACTGCAACAGCCCTCATGAACCCTGCATAGTCTCTAGAGACTCCTTCATGTATGATTGTTTTTCTCTTTTTTTTTCTCTATGCCAGCATGTTAATGCTAATTGAGCAAAAACACTTGACCCTGCAGATGATAGTGATCTGGTCGATATCACCACAAAAACAGTGGGAAATTGGCCCTCTTATCTTCCTTTGCAGTCTTAAGCACTACAGCAGCTGCCATGATGCAGCTGTCTTCTCTCAAATCACTGACTGCCTCCAACACATGTATTTGAGTGAGATTCCAATACAGATGTGAAAAAGGTTGTCCAGAGCAGAATTTAGGAAAAATGGTAAGATCTATTTAACGTGTGTGTGGAGGAGTGCATATGGAATTACTGGATGGTTTTTTTTGTTTTTTTTAATTTATATGTTATGTGTAAAAAAAAAAAAGAAGAAGAAAAATAGGTAGTATGTGGTAGTTGAACACTATATTTTGATTCTGTGCAATTTTCCCCTAGAAGGCCCCCCATGTCACCCAGAGGTATATTTATTTGGTTTGCATTAGAAAGTGCATTTGATGTTTAGTTTAAGATTTTACTTTTGTCTTTTTTTTCATTCAGGTGGTATGTCAGTCATTCATTTCATTGAGGTTGTCATTCCATTCATGTTGTTTTCCTTCTCTTCTGTTATCAGATTGTGCCAGCACATTATGTATGTTCATTTCATAAGTTGAGTATCATTGATAACTGGAGCAGATAAATAAAATTACTTTTTAAATCATGGCCATCTTTAACCTTTCCTTTGTTGACTTTTTCATTTACGTTGCTTATGTTTATCCTGTGATTATTGAATAGTTATACTTCTTCCCACTCCTTTTCGAGCACAGAGAAATTTTTTTTGACCATGTTGTATGGTTCTTTGTTATCTGACGATTATATGTGCTCGAAATAAAACTACACACTACACTACAGTAGTGCTCTGCTGTTCATAATCCACTGATTTGACTGCAGGAACAGTGCAGGGAACTCAGGTAATACACATGTTCATTCATGTCTCCATTATTTTTTTTCACTCACATCATCTTAGGGTAATGTGTGTTAAAAAAGGACATACTCTGAAACCAGATTTCTTTATTCAATGTTGCATTTGTCTTAATGTTAGGCTCTTCTGGCATATTTAAGGAATCCATCACAATAGTGCATTTTTGGCAGACAACACTGATAAACACTGGGCCATATGGCTATGGTAATACTGCTGATAATGGCTGATAACTAAACTCAGCTAAGCTATTGGCTACTGGGTCAAGGCCCACCTCAGTGCTACTATGACATTCACATTTGTAGATCTGTGAAATAAAGCATGTCTGTTTACTTTTGCAACAACCATCAAGAAATGTAGTTGGGGACAGCTGAGGCTAAAAGATGGTGAAAGGGGTTAAAAAAATTCACAGTAGCCACTAGGATTTAGAAATGTAGCCATGCATCCTCAGCTGCGCTTGGTGTGCAGCATCTCAGTGAGTAGGGAGTTGCAGGGCAAATCTCCCTGAAGATGGCGCTGGAACAAATACTCCTCAACCTGCAAACTAATGCTGCGTACTTCAGGCAGCCGGAGCAGCAGCTGGCCGAACTTGTCTGAGTGTCCTTGATGAGTCTGCTGGGTGTGCTCCATCAGGGCTCTGTTCACCCTCTCCTGAGTTTGTTCCACCTGCCTGCGATTCTGCACTGACTTCACATCTAGAGCAGAGAGACGTAATACACAGTTTATGCAGTGACATAAGGATGCAAAAGTGATGGTCTAAACAAGTGAAAAGGCAAATGCTCACCAGGATTGAATAGAACCAAATATTTTAGACACACAAACTCATGTTTGTCTAAATGTAGTGCTTTTAGTTTGGACACCAGGTCCTGGGCCCTTGATACCAGGCTACTCAGTGTTACTCCTGCTTGAGAGATGATAGTTGACACCTCAATCTGCATCATAATAATAGAAAAG